>JBAFWW010038999.1:0-15534 GCA_036873685.1 Agapornis canus
TCCAACAGCTCCATGTCCTTCTTATGTTGAGGACACCAGAACTGCACACAATACTTGAAATGGGGTCTCACAAGAGCAGAGGAGCAGAATTCTCTCCTTTGACCTGCTGATCACGCTTCTTTTGATGCATCCTAGGATATGGATGTTCACTTTCTCCCCTTTCCCATTTGTTCATGGCATTTTGCATACCTTTAGCTTCTGGAAGTCATTGCTACTAGGAGTTATTATTTACACTGGGGTCTGAACTTCTTAAAGCTTCCTACAATTTCTGATGGACATCCGAGGAAATTTCTTTTTACAAAAAAGTTATGGACAGTTTCTAAAAGTTTGTCCTGATTACAGAGATAGTGTATTCAGCATTGCTGCCTGAAGATTTTCACACTTTATCATTAACATCTGGCATAGCCACAATAGCGTCATTCTGTTCCACATGCACGCCTTTCTCTGGAACTTCACCAGTTACAGGGTTCAGTGATGTCCCCATCATTCCCACTTTAATCTTGCTCAAAGAAAGCAGAAATTAGACAAATGAATAGTAAGTTAGTTGGCTTAACTTTAATTCCACACAACCTAATTATAATTACTATGTCCTAGGATCTTTAGGTTACAAAGCCTATAGGTACTGATAAAATGATTCATTATATCAACTTTCATAGCTGGAAGCAGTTGAACAGTTTTCAGGTATATAAGCCCGATAAACCTGAAACTTAATATTTACAAACCAAACCTCTTAATACAGCGTATTTACCATTTCCAACTATGCTATATCTTCAGTCATGACACATACCTTATACTAATGCATCATTTATGCCATGTCTCAACAAAGTAGAAATATATGGACTACCATTGCATGCTGCTGCACTTTTTTAATAACAGTACTGAAGCAGGCTTATTTAAATTGTAACCATTTAAATTGGTGTTTTAAGTCAATAGATTAAATAATATTTTATGTAAATTAATGATTATATTTTATTTTCTTTTTTAAAACATAACCTCTATCAACCATGACAGCCTTGGTAAAAATCTGCTCAGATCTTGATTTCCTTATTTTCTGAATTTGAAAACTCAAATTTTTAAAACTCAAAAGTCTTCACAGTTGGTTAACAACATTAAATAAGATTTAAAAGTAGTGAGCACTATTTTTTTTTTGGAAAATACAATACTTTGAAATGAGAAGAGCCCTGTAAACTAGTAACTGTGACATTTTTGGCCTCTCTCAGGCATGATTTTTTTGTTTGTTTTGGTTTGGTTTCTGGTTTTAATCAGGCTGTAGTCCCTGGACATAACCATACAACACAACATCTTCTGCATCTTCTTTGACATTGTCCCTTTCTATGTCAGGGGGTTGGAACTAGCTGATCTTAAGGTCCTTTCCAACCCTAACTATTCTATGATTCTAGGATTTCCTGTAGTTACCCAGTTACATGTTTTATTAGCTCCTCCTAAGTAGCTGGGGTTGGAAAGCTTCTGCCCTCAGCTCCAATCTCTACTTCCAGAGGTAGCATGCCCTTTTTTCTTTCTTAGCAGGTTTTTAGGAGCAGCAGCTGAAAGTCACTTTTCTCACTGTGACTGCTCTTACCAGCAAGTTGTTGTCCAATCTGGGCTAACATGACAGGAATAATCTGCTAAGAGGACATGCCTTATTAAAGTTCTGGCCACCCACTTTGCTCCCTTACTTTATCTGGCTTCCCACACACCTTGCCTGTCAATCCTTTATTGTGCTAATAGGAATAAATAACAAACATGAAGAGGCAGATGCAGCTTTTCCCTCTCACCACAGAAGTCATAAAACCTGAATTTTCAGAGGTGGAACCAATAGAAGATGCCCATTATTAAGTTGCAATTGGTTTTTACAGGGACTGAAATGGGAGGCTGAAGTTCACCTTTCCTTTAAGAACCTACAATAGGTTTGTCCCAAGGCACTGATCACATTTGTGGGGTTTTTTTATGAGGTGCATAAAGGCATTTTTCTGCTGGTTTCCCTGGTTACTTAAGCAAGTTACTTCTTGAATTTAAGTTTTTCAGTTTGTGGAATCACACTACACAAACACGAGCTATTATTGATGCACCACAGCCTTATGCCTCTCAGAACAATAAGTAGAAAGAAAATACCCTTTTGATGTAGCAGTTGCTGAAAATTCCTCCTGAGGTCACTCATCTGAAGAATAACTCGCCATTTACAGCAAAGAAAGACTTGTCAATGCATATTTTTAATGCCTTGGATAGTTTCTATGCAAATATTAATTGGTGGATCCTACACAAGCAAGTGCAGCACTAACTTCCACTTGCTAACACTGAGTAATCCAGGGCATCAGCACCAGCTGCAGAGAATTCCAGAAAATTGCACATATTGGGTTCAATACAATTCCCCCCCTCCCCCCATCCCAGCAATATTGTGAACATCCAACAATTTTCACAATGAAGCAATGAAAAGCAGAACTTGTAGCAGGCATCCACATCTGGATTTTATCAAAATAATTGCATGTAAATGGGACAGGGGGAGAATATTTAACTACAAAACAGCACACCAAATTTCAAAGGTGAGAGCAAGCATTCAGCTTAGGTACTTGAAGCAAGCATGCTGTAATTAGTAGCAGTCTGTCTACCTTGAGCTGTAGATTAAATCTATAAACAAGGATTTAAGAAGAATGTCTACTGTATACTAGCACAATGCATGTGTGTGTATAAATACACATATATGTATATATACATCCTCTCACATACAAAAGTCCATTGGAGTGTAAAACCTGCATGAGCAACCAGCCCAAGAAAACTGACATCCCACTTCCAAAGTAGTGTAAATGTGTAGGAAAAGTGTATCATAGCTGTAAGCTCTCAGCTGTAAATTTCAATGGGATGGCAAAGAGCAATGGCTTGTTAGTCTGACCTTGCAAAAAGAACTATTGAGGTGGGAGGCAGGTGACTCCTGGATTCTGCATCCATGATGAGGTGGCACTTCTTCCCTGTTTCTGGCTCTAATGGCTGAGATGTGAAGGACTGTGGGTGGGTTCAGAACAGACAACCCCATGACAATGGCAGTAAGAGAAGCGTTAATGAGAGGAATGTCAAGTGTCTTTGACACCTATTAGTGAAATGATGATAAAAATAGTATTGGGTCATGTGAATCTGTATATTATTTATACTCAGTTGAAGCAACCAATGAACTGTTTGGTTTCAGCTGTTTGGTTTAACTGTGATGATTAAAATAGACAAAAATATAGCTGTTAACATTCTGAACCAGACATGTTTTCAAGCCACAAATGTACACCCATGTTTCTAACATGTCCAAAGGGGCAGAACTGAGGTTACAGATTTAGGTGCCTGCCTTATATGGCCAGTTATGGAAATGATGAAAGACTCACCAAAGGTCACATGAGTAATTTTTGGTGGGGCTCAGATTAGACCTAGGATGATTTGATATCTTACAATTCAGCAACTGTTTTACTGTGGTCATGATGTAAGAAAACAAAACAAAGCTAAACAATTTTTGTTGTTTTTTTGTTGTTTGTTGTTGTTGTTGTTGTTTGTTTATTTGTTTTTTTGTTTGGTTTTTGTTTGTTTGTTGTTGTTGTTGTTGTTGTTTTGGTTGGTTTGTTGGGGTTTTTTTGTCAGTTTAATAATGTAGAACTACCCTGCCATTTGTCAGGAGAGAAGATTGTTGCTACTTCAAAATTACTAATGAAAGAGGAATGGGGCTTTAAGAATTCAAAAGACTTTCTCCAATAAATTTCATATTTAAACAAGATAAATTGCTTAACAAGTCTACTCTGAAGCTAGTTTATCATTCTACCTAGTTCTCCTGAGAGAACAGCTTCAGCAGATTGCCAAATCACTGAATATAAGTAAGTATATCAGGTCTGAATAGTGTTTTTAGTTCAAAAAGAGAGACACACATTTTCTTAGGCTGAGCATTTAACACATTTCTCCTAAATAAAGAAACAATCCAGTCAATATACTGTTCAACTAACACATCTGGGATTTGTTGGTTTGGGTTTTTTTTTTAATTTATTTTGAAGGCTACTAATGCATGCCTGTGTTCAATTAGAAAATGCTCTTAACTAGAGAAGTCAAGCCCTAGTGTCTAATAAGTCAACCCAAAGAGGAAAATCTCTTAATCCATAACTTTAAGCATATCAGATATTTTACATAACGAGTATGTACTTTAAACAAATTACTCTCCAATCAAAGGAATACCAAAGAATTTACTCCAAGTGAACCTATAAAGAACAGATCAACTACCATGTTTTAGCCTGAGAAGTCCTTACTATCAAGAAAAGTAGCACATGCATGCAGACACAAAAAATGTTTTCACATCTTCCAGTAAATCCCAAAAGTAAGATTCACTGGGAATTAATGAGATAACTGTCACACATGATTTAATGTCCTGTCATAGCCAGCATAAAGGGTCCTAAATTTTCTGACTAGCTTGGACTTTCAGACCTCACTGTGGTTTATTTGCTGGTAACAGATGCTACTCTCTGGCTGCAACAAGGACAAGCAACTTCAAGTTGAGAATCAGTGGGTCAATGACAAAGAACACTCTCTGTTTCAAGGCTTTTACAGCCAAATGGGAGCTTTGGTTTAAGAAACGTTATATAGCAGTGTCTGCTATTTCATAAAACTTGAGATCTTTGGGCAAGATAAGATAATTTCTTCATAGAATCCCATCAAAGAGCCTGAGACCTATATGTGAGGATAGGTTGTGATAGGTGACTTTGAAAAAAGCACTCCTATTAATAATATAGTATAATAAATAGTTTTGCAAGGAAAGGTGTACAGTTACATGGAAGCAGGAAACAGCTGAACAGCACTAAATCAACAAGCCAGCTTTGAGACTCCACTGATCCTAATATTTGTGAACACACATATCCTGGAGAAAACCTAGGTTGTTTTTCCCTCTCCTTGCCTGGATCTGCGATTCAGGCACCACCCCCATCACTACCCCGTTCACTTCCACTCCTTTAGCATAAGGCTAGAGTGGCAGAAATGCATTTCCCTGACAGGCAGGGCAAGGATCATGTTCTTTTTCACCCTCAGATTGCACCATAACCTCCAAGGGCTTACTTAGATCTGTCCTTGGCTGTTTTCAACTACAAGAGGAAATACTCTGGCTCCTCGTGGGCCTTAAACCCCTGCTTTTACATAAAATTAATAGCTTACACCCTATTCTAGAAACAGCTAAGAGACTAGGGGTGAATTAATAGCAAATATCTGCTTAAGAAGAAACAAGAAAAAACAAACCCAGTATTTTCCCTTTTAGCAGCAGCAGGAATTTTGTAGTACAATTAAACAACAGTAGTAGATATTTTAAAGATTTTTCTGACTGGAACAAGACTTGAAATACACTTTCCCTGACAAGTTAGTTCAGATTAATTTATTCATATCCATATCTTAATTTACCTCATTTGAATAACTTCACATTCAAGTGTGACTTCACAGGAGTATAATCGACTGTGTCCACACTTATGCTACCTTCAATTATGTCATCTCTGGGACTTGGAACCTCAAATCTATGGTCCTTGAGGTTACACAGACCTAAGTCTCTCTCTCAAAGTCTTTCCTGGCGACGTGTGGGCCTTTAAGTCTAGAGGGAAAAGGAGAGTGGTTTGACCTCTGTTCCCCTTGCAAAGCAGCCAGCTCATTAGATCAAGCAGTAGTATTGCTTGGCTTCTACCTTTTACCTCAGGCTACATGACAAACTCCGCACATAAAACATAACCATGTTCACATGAGTGGTTTAAATGCATGAACAGCAACTGGGGTAAAAAAATATCTGGACAATAATTTTTTCACAGCACACTGAGGAATAATTAGCTTGTCAGGGTCACTAAGCAGCATAAGCATTGGTACCCTCAGGATGTTTCTTTTAACATGATCTAATATATTTTCCATTGGAGCTGTTTCCTAAAATTGAAGGCAGGTATGTGAACTGAGTATGTCAGCTCAACAAGGGTTTGATGCCCCTTCGTCTTGGATCATTTGGTAAAGTTAATTCATACGTTTATTTCTTAACAGCGTACTAGAAGTCACTTTAGAAGAGAAGGACAATTGGTTAACACATAAATTTTTCAAATCACTAAGAGAATTTAAATGCCCATCTCTTCATAATTTGTATCATTGAAATGTCTCACTAGTAGAGTGTACATAAATATACTGTGATAGTTCCTGCAAACATTATATCACTTAAACTGTTCAGAAAGACTTTCAGGGTTTACTTTCTTAAATATGCATTGAAAGAAGGGGGTTTGTGCCCCCTCGCCCCCCCTTAAATGTTTATGATTTCATTTACTGTAATTCAAATACATAGCATCTGAAAAAAAAAAAGTCCAAAGTTTCTTAGACAGACACTGTCACTCCCCTACTTTTGCTACGTCTGTTTAGATTTACTAGTGAGGCACAATCAGTGCAGTCAGGAGTCTGCAGATACCAATCAAATGAGTTTAAAAACTGATACAGCAAAAGCTTAAACTTGCATTTAAATAGGAAGCAGCTGCACTGGGTCAGGATGTCATTGACCTTTGTTATTTGGTAACACTTTTTCGGTGAGGTCATAGCTTTCACAATAGTGTCTGTGGAATGACATGTGGGAGCATTTCTCAGATGCTTCAGTAGAACTTGTAGTTGTTTAACTTGCCCTACAAGATGCACACAAAGTGGCAGAATATCCCTGCGGTGTGTAAGCAGAATGTGTACATTCCGGTCATTGCATATTGTGAGGAAATCCTTCATGAAATAGGTAACAGCATCATAAAACACTGAAGCTGCCTCTGAAATGATCATGTAGTTAACTCTTAAAAACAAAACAAAAAACTCCCCAAAGTACCCCAGAGCCTGGGAAGCTTTATTTCAGCAATTTGAAGGTATGGCCTTAAAATAAATCATTGCTAACTTCAGATAAAATAAAACAAATTGCCATTAAACTGGGACAGCATGAGATTAGCATGCATTTAATCACATTGGTCTTGAGATTGTTTCACCAGTTCAGTTTAAATCAGTGTCACACAGACAAAGTCCAAAGTGCTTTAAATTTACAGGGGGAAAAAACTCAGAAATGCACATTTGTCATAAAGAGCATATTGTTGGGCTTCATCTGCACATAATCCTGTACCAGGTGAACTGAAAGTGTATTTTTAGATTAACTTTGTTAGCTGTGGTATATTAATTTTGTTAGCTCTGGTATTGTATCCATAAATCTATGACCTGCATCTCATTCGTTCTAATGCTTTTTTGTACTACTTTGGCAATAAAAAGTAGTCCCAAAACAGGAAGCAAGTATAATTGAAATCAGTGGAATACGTCATATGCTTACAGCATTTCAGCACCTTTGAATGCTGGATAAAAGTGCAAAGTGACATAGACCAGAACACCACTGTGCTATACACTATGTATATATACATCGTCCTGGCCTGGTGGAGCTTAGAAGAAACAGAACATGGCTACATCTGAAGTGAGGAGCACCAGGAAATAGTATGAGATTAAAAATTCTTCCTGCTTGATTCAGCTAAGTAACAATTAATGGAAAAGGGCAGGGAGTAAGAGATTAAAGAAATGTAAATAAACATAGTATATTGCATGCAATTCTTTCCACATTTGAAGGACAGGAGAGAAAAATCATTTGCACATCTATGCTCAGAATTGCACAGCTCAAGCACCTTTAAGTAAGCTTGAACACCTTCCAGAGAGCTCAGAAGAGAACAGTTGCAATAGAGGAGAAAGTAGTGCCCCATGGGATTCTGCAAAGCAGCAACTGTGGCTCAGCAGTCCTTGGGGTCTCCATAGCAGAATAACCTTGATTTCTATAGCCCAAACTTTGTAGATGGGCCATGAGCACCTGGGAATGAATATCTATCCATGCTGTTGGAAAACAGTAGAGTAAAAACACAATTTTATCAGTAGGAACAATTTATGCTTATCTAATGCTAAAAAATTTCTAACATAGCTGCACTATCATGTTCAGCGCAATTGCCAGACTGACAACTGGTTCTGTCTTTGAAACTAAAACCGTGGATTGTTACAAGAGAAAGTTTGAAAATACTATGATAAATTCTGGGACCAAGCAACACACCAGGTTATTTACATCTTCTCTGAGCAGACCAAAAAAGGGGGCATGATTTTCATGAGCATTTCTGTATGATCTATTTTTTTCCACCACCTCCTATGCACTGTAACAACGCATTTGGTAAAGTAGGTGCTTATCCCATGCCTCCTGATCAAATTTTGTTTACCGCTTTCTTTCCCAGACTTCGTACTAGTGATGACCTCCATAGAGATGCATTCAGTCTCCGTTAAAAACAAAGCGGGGGTGGTAACGGGTGTACTAGGGAAAGGAGAAGCCAGGTTGGCAGCTGTGCCCTCCAGTCCAGCAATACATCACAAACCTTTCCCTTTCATGGAGCTTACTGATACATCTTGACCTTAGGAAGGAAATGAATCAGAGATGGTATGACCCAGTCCCATTTAGTCACACCCAGGTCAGCTGCAGCCTTGCTGCTAAATCAGTTCTGAATTGCAGCCAATTAAAGGGGGGGGGGTGGAGGGAAAGAACCTGAGGGGAAAGGAGGTAGAGTCTGCCCTCTATGGCTCAGCCACACCTGCCTGTAACAGTGCAAATTTCAGGCAGCTACAGAGCCCACCCTATTTTGCCCCTGAACTGCAAAATGGGCTGAGTCCAATTCCAGCCATCTGCAATGTGCTGGGATTTCATGGGCCTCTTTAGTGCGTTTGAACAGGGTGTCTGAGCCCCTTTCTTAAACTGCTCTTTGCGGTTCCTCTTCTGCACCTTAATCCCATTTCTGTTCAGACTTCTGGATCAGGCCAGCAGGCAAAATGCCCTTTGAACCCTTAGCTGGAAACATTAACGTAATATAAAAGTTATTGTCTTGAATGATTGGGTGTCCTAAGATACATAAAAGCAGTTTAATAATTTCAGAATAAAAGTTAATAATAACCACTGTGGGGGCTTAACATGGTAGCATCAGAAGCCTCAGGGGAGGATCTTTAAAGAATGAAAAGTGATTGGAGATGTCTGAGGTTTTGAAAGACTTCCTTTCTTCCTGTGGCAGATGATCACAGCAGCACTGAATCATGACACAGGTATCATTTCTAGGGATAGAAGAAATTATTTTTCACCAAATTAAACAAATATATGGCTGATTCTTAATGTCAAAAAAGCTCAAGAACTTAAAACTTTTTTTGTATTCAGCTCAACAACAGTAATGCTAGTAATATAAAATAATTTGCAATGATGAGAAACAATTTACATTCTAAATGGGGTTAAATCTGTGGGCACTGGATAAATTTGTTTTAGTGGCCAGCTTTATGGATTGACTAGCAATGCAAGAGAGTCATTTTCAGCCAATTCAAAATGACATTATGTTTCAAAATACGACTATGCCCTGCAACATAAAGTCCATAGAAAATTTTTGGTATCTTGCACTGTTTCATCTTTGGAGCATTTTGTGTAACTCACTAGTTTGTTGCATTCTGACTGTATTAAGAATACGGTAATGTTGTAAACAACGTATTAATATTTTGTATTCTCCTCGTGCAATAAACATGCAATAACTGAGGTGCATTTGCTGAAATATTACCATCAGGCTTATGACCTAAAGAAGAGTCAGACTCCATGTTCGCATGTGTTTTAATTTTATTTACCTTGTATGAACTTTTTATTGCTAGGGATCTAAATTAGCACTTTGTTTCTTGGTTAGCAACTGATGGAAGAGACTTTATACCCCTGTGCTGCCTAAAGTTACAAATGATTAATTCTCAAATTCATTGCCTGGTAAAAGGGTGATGTGACTGTTCCCAGAATGCATCTACACCTATTTTTGGAAGTATTAAGAGGATATATGAAAATGTATGGAAATGCAGAGGCATGGATAAGGAGCAGTGACTTGACCATCAGTCATACTCATAAGCATATCAAGACCCTTAAATGTAAGAGTGTGGGCGAGGAAAAATGACTGCACATTGGTGTCAAATGGCACCCTCTAGCTATTACGAAGAAGTGGGGGCTGAGGCAGCTTCCGTAAGTTCACCTCCTGTTTATCCCACTCCTTGTTTATTTTTGGAGTCTGCATTGCTTGTGGCTGAAACAGGGGATGTTGAAAAGGAACTGCCAGATTCAGAGCAGTTTTCCCAACTGAAAGGGTCATGTTTGCCAGTTATGGAAAGTCAAAGCTAAACTGAGGGAAAGGGGAGAGTTGTGGGTGTCTGCACCTCCTGATTCATTGACCTTGAGGGGAGGTGCTACAGGTCAGTACAAATCAGAATCACAAACTTACAGGTTAAGCTGAAGGCAGAAGATGGTGCTCTTCCCCAGGTGATTGCTGCATCAAGGAGTAATACTTGCTTTTTGAGCTTGATCCTGTGGGAAGATGAAGCAATGATTCAGCCAAACTGAGCACCCAAAATGCCATCGGCATAAGGTGAGTCATGAACAGATGATGTCAGCATACTCGCTGAGCCACTGCCTGCTACCACAAACATCCAGAGACTGCAAATCAAGGAATTAACCTTTCCTCTGATTTTAAGGAACTATTTGTACATTTTTCCTGTTTTCCTACAGAGTGGAATATCAACCGTTACCATTCTCTCTGACACTTTTGAAGTTCTAAGCTTGTGTTCTAATTCGAGCACACACAGACAAATTCTTATGAGAAATATATCTGTCACCATTTCCTAAACTCATAAGTTACACAATTCCTACTTTCAGAATTTCCAGGCATCTGACAGTGAAAAGATCCAGCAACGACCATGCTGTACTTCACATGAGGAAGTGAAATCAGCTAAATGCTACACCAACAAAAAGCAAGTAAATTGAGAGAGGCTACATCAACTCTATCGTGTTCAGCATATAAAGATCCTGGAGTCTAAATTTGCTTCAAGTACTTGTGGGTAAACAATAGTTTGAGTTGTATGTTAAAAATATTTAATTAATTCAATGAATAATTTTGCTGTTAATATTCCTGTAAAAGGTTTAGCATTAAATTGACAAGTGTCTCATCCAGAGGTTAGTATTTTACAGGTCTGTCTTCATACTGTGTTATTTCATTACATGATTACTGGCTGTATTAATTCGATTGGTTATTTTGATGGGTGGATCTCCTCAATTTCCCACTTAATTAACTGATTTTCAGACAATCACAATTGTGGCTGTTACTCACTCAAATCTGTGATTAGCCCATCTGAACTTTGTGATACATTTGCCTGTTTTTAACTGATTTTATAAGATTAAGACCTAATTGAAAAATAATAATTACATTTGGAGGTGCTTTTCACCATTTTGAATTTTCTTGGAGTTCAAGAGAAAGATCAGTGCAACAAGAGAGGCTGAGATCTTTTGCACGTCACAAGAACAGTCTCAAGTACCTGCAGAGCTGTCCTGAATTAGTATCAACCATCAGCATTATTGAGCCTTATACTACTTGAGCTAAAAGCAACGTTTCTGCAAAGTTCTGGGGAATCCAATACAAAACCTGTTTGTTTCACTGGAACAACTGAAGTATGGAATAAACTGAGTGGACAGGTTTCATATTCTTAATAAGCTAATGGGAAGAGAGAGATTTGGGGAGACACTATGAACCACATATACTGTACAGGGACAGAACAATAATAAGATTGAAAAATTCCTAGGTTTTTCAGATAATTTCTCATTTTCATTTTCTTATAGTCAACACTCTCTTCACGTTAAACCAATAGACAAGCAAAAGAAAACATTTCTGATGAAATGATCAAGGTTGATCTACCAAGCATAAAGAAATTACAGGGAACATGTCCTCTAGAGTTTGTCCAATTTAGTATTTAAATCTGTGATAAAATTTCACAAAATATGAGACTGTTCTAAAAATAAAATCTACACATGACCAAAGATATCAAATGATTTCAGACTCTCTTTTTTTTTTTTTTTGATAATGTCATATTGGACTATAGGCCAGTATGATATGAACAGAAAGGCCATTGCAAACAGTAAGTGATTTTCGCTTAACATTTCCACCCAATCCCTAAATAGCATTACACCTTTGTGGGTTCACAATGTAAAATTTAATCCCTTAAATTATTTAAGTTAAAAACATTTTAGTTTGTTATTGGTAGAGCATGCAAAAAACCCACACACTCACATACTCTTAGTTGGTTTGTTTGAGCTGATGAAGTGCAACTCATTCAACCAGACTAATCTGACTACTAACACCATAGTTCAAGACACAAGATGAGAAAGGATTCTGCAAGCCTGGTTTCACAAATATTTTCCTTTTTCCTAAAGAACAAAGGAAACATAACTTTACAAGGGTCATCAGAACGAGAGTAGTTCTCCAAGAGTGAGATTTTAAGCAAGTTTACAAGAAGTTTTGCAACACCTTGCATGTTTTCTGAACCATGCCAGTGGCTCTAGAAGACTATTCACATATACCTTTGCTCTTCTAAAGCAAGGCATCAATTTGTAAGATATGATTAATTTATAATGACTGCAACACGATAAAATGGTAGCCACAAAAGACTTCCCTCTGCAGTCAGAAATTAAAACTTTCCAGACCAGCTCCTTACCTGCCTCCAAATCTCATCCAGATATTTAAAACTGAACTGTGCATTTTTAGGCATGGGTGAAGTGATTGAGCAGTTTCTGTGAAAGCACCACATACTCAAGTAAAAATTATCTTAGGGAGAAAAAGCAGAAGTTATTGTGTGAAAGAGCCCAAGCATGATTAGCAGAAAGAAATCAAGGGGCTTTTTAGGAATCCCCAAAAGCAGTCTATCCTCATCAAGAACCAGCAAACTGTTCATGACTTTACATCTGGGATATTTTTATTTCCGACCAAATGGAGAAAAATGTCCCACAACAGTAACACCTAAGTTTTGGTACAGCAGAAAAATAAAGCATAACATCACAGAGACCTTGATTCTATGCTATACTAAACACCACAGTTACTTCTACTGTACACACTGTCATAGGCAAAATTTACCAACAAGACAATCTTTCCATATAAGAGTGATCAAAGACAAAATTATAGTTCTACTGATAAAGCTCATTATGCACACAGTATATATACAGTACAATTGAAGCTCCCTTCATCAAAGTCCGATTCCAAGATGAGGATTCAGTCCTACAGAGCAGTTTTCACAGTCAGGCTGGGGGTCCCAACATTCATGCAGAATAGAACAGGAAGTATATAACAGGCTATATAATTGAAATGTTAAGGTGGAATTTACGCAGGGGGTAACTACCAAAGCTGAAAATCAAAGACACTTAATACCTTTGGTTTTAGTAAAGTAATTCACCATGTAGCAATTACTGTAACTCATCAAAATCTTAGCTTACTTATTGAAACAAGCCATAGGCAGCTTTAGTGAACCAGCAACCCTTTCCATTATCTTTTGCTAACCATCCCATGCAGTTCTTTATTCTGTATTTAAAAAGCTCGCAGATTTACTAGGGCCTTGGCTTATCCTAAGCAAATCTGACTTCTTTTTTATTTAGTGAATACTCTTAATGAAACTGCTTCTCTTTTAGATGTACATAATAAAGGCATGGCCATTATCCAGTTAGTGAAAGGTAAGAATTGGAACTGTTTGTTAAACAATTCTGTTTTCTATCATAACATTTTGCAGAAGGCAGCCAATTTGTTTTATTTTTTGAAAGAAATATTCTGTCATTTTTATATGTATTCTTTTAATTTTGTTTCCATGCAGAAGCCTTAAAAAACATCTTTGTAAGAGTCTGCCTTCAGAATGAAACCCAGAATTAAAATACAATGCTTTTCTGGGAATTTTGTTTGGTAAATAAAAATGACTAAGAAGCACATATACATGCACACAGCCAGCTGTCTCTCACAATGCTTAGTATCTCTTACAGACAAATAAAGCAAAGCTCAGAAAAATTATGCAGTTCACCAAAGTTTAATGAACAAAATAAGAAACAGAATCCACATGTCACAGTTTCACAGTTCCACAGTCAGAATGGCATTCTCCTGTTTATAAGGTTCATAAACATCCATTTAAGCCTCATGTCACTTAAGTAGCCACTCTTTGAGCACCTCTTTGACAAAGGGATGTAAAATCAATAAATAACTAATTTTGCTGTTGCTTCTTACCTGTTATTAAACTAGTTTGTACACTGAATGTCCATCATTAATGTCCTGATTTTTTGATATTTAAAACAGTTTGAAAACTTTGAGGGTGCTTCATCTCTGGGCTTACATATCTTTCTCTACAGTGGTATATTTTTTTCTAATCCAGCATTAAGTTTTTTAACTCTTTTCTAACAACCCTTCTCATTTGGTTAGATCACTATATGATTTCTTGTAAAGATAACAGAATCCACTTTGTATAGTGGATTTTCACTGTTGGTTTGACTAATCCCACTGAAGACAGTGCTGAAAGTCCCACAAATTTCTCACCCCAAATGCTGACTGCAGTACAGCATGACCCTCAAAGTCACTGCCAGTGGAAGCCCATACTCTAGAGCAGCCCGGAAAGCTAGTAGAAGCCAGGTGGACTTTGGTCCTCAGAGCCACTAATTCAGTTTTGGAGTCAGAACTCCCTTATAAGAAAAATACAAGCTATTGGTGCTATTTCTTGCCTGTCAGGCAGATAAGAACATCTGGATTTAGTCACAAAGCAGCTACACTACCTTGCAGTTCAGCTTTTACTGACAGTTTTCTTCCAGAGCAGGAAGATAGAACTGCCTGTGTGAGAATTCCCCTGGGGTTCACTTCAGTGGCAATAAAGATGGCACTCATCTGTTAAATGGCTGAAATTGAGCAGTAGGAAAAAGATCTATCACCAAAAACGTGTCTGAAGGTGACCACAAAGTCATCTACTCTTCTGTCAGGAGTCAAACAACATGGCCTTTTCACTCTTAGTCCATCCAGACCCTAAGGACTTTACTGATAGAGCAGCACTGTGACAGGCTTTCTAGTCACATCTCATCCTAGAAAAGGAGAATGATGAAGCACTGAGCAGTCATTTGACAGTAGACTAAAAAATCTTGACTAAAAGAACCTGTAAAACTTTGCCTCATGAACACGAGGAAATGTCACAAGGGAGTTCTGGGAGAGCCAGCTTTTGTTATGACTGTTTTATCTCAGACATGTCACTGATAATCTATAGTTGTCCCATCTTCATCAGTACTACATCAGTTCACATCATCCGTCTTACTATTTATTCTGAAGTAGAATTTTTCTCCATTCAAAAAGCCATCTGGAGTTAAATGTCAGTTAAACATGGAGAGCAAAGTGGTATGACTCTTCAGAACAGCAGCTCATGGTAAACAAAATAAACTTGTTTAAGTACGTTTCTCAGATAAGAACAGTTTCAACTTTTGACTAAATCTGCGGTGTCTTAATGTTCTTTAAATAATAGCAGAAAAATGGCACTACTAGCACAGCATGGGCAGCACTCAACACCTGCAAGACTTCAGTGTGAGACGTAACCCTATAGAAGCTTAGAAATCTCCATATTCCCTCAATTTCTCCAGAAAAAAAAAAAAAAAAAAAAAAAAAAAAAAAGGAAAAATCAATTACCAAAAAAAGATAA
>JBAFWW010039000.1:0-11001 GCA_036873685.1 Agapornis canus
CTGGAATGGGTTGGCCAGGGAGGTTGTGAGTGCTCCATCCCTGGCAGTGTTCAGGTCCAGGTTGGATGAAGCCTTGGGTGACATGGTTTAGTGTGAGGTCTTCCTTTCTAGCCCTAACTATTCTGTGTTAGCTCAGCAGCTGCTACAAGGGATACCTCACCTTGGTCTGTGGATATGAGATGTCTCTTCAGGGCTGGTGCCAGCTGTGCTCCTATGAGTCACTCGGAGCTGCTTTTCCTGGGGTAACAGTGACTGCTGGCACCTTCTGCAGAATCAGGCAGTGCTTTTGCGTGCCTGTAATATTTTCTGTCCAGTCATGCTCATGTAAGGACAAGAACCTGGATTTTAAATGAGGTATTTAAAATGGATGCCTGAATCTGGTACCCAGTTTGGAAACACTGAGATTTCTTGTTTCATCAGGTCACAGTCACGCCATGATCTAGCGAAACCTTCTTCCTCTCTTGTTTTGAGCCATTTAACTTGCACTGTTGCTTTAAAGTCCTGAATTTTATTTGGGGGACTTCTTCAATCTTCCTGGGTGTCTTATGGATTCAGGTTCATGAGGTTGCCATGATACCTTTTAAGAAGAAATTTTTGCCAGCTGCTTCTGAATTTGGGAAGCAGGAGGAGGGGAATAGACTTAAACCTATTTTCATCTTGAAGTGATTCAAAGAAGTTAATTTTATCATTAAGAACTGATAATCTTGTATGCCTGGGACTGTCTGTGAAAGTCACGGTAACCTTGTTGGGTTACCAAGGGGCTGGTGGTGGCTGTGACTGCTTCTTCCTGGTGTTGCAATGTGAATAAAATCACTAGCATATGTGTAGTTAAACAGGCATTGTGACTGCTAACTTGTTCCTCTTGTCTGCTGGGGGAGCACACTTACACTGTTTGCTGAGGTTCCTATCTCTGATACCATAAAAATCCTTCTCCAGACACGTGGTTCCCAGTAGGGCAGCATAGCATTATTTAATCATTAGTTAGGACTTTTGTCTCCTGGTTTGTTAGGGTTTTTTAAGTAAGTCCTACTTTTACCATAGTAAAAAAAAAAAAATGCAGCAATCTCCACAATGGATTCCTGTAAGTACACGATCTTTCTGAAAAGTAGCTTAGTTTTACTCCAGAAAGAGGATCAGGACGTCCTGGGAAGGTGCCCTCAAGCCTTCTGGGTACAGGAGTGGGCCAAGAGAGCAGAGCCAGTGGGAGGCACACACAGATCCTAGCTTCTGAGCTCACTGCTGTTGGAAAAACAAGTGTTTGTCCTATGTGAACCTGGGCCTTTGGGCAGAACTGTATCTCCTTTATCTGCTTGGTACTGTTTCTCCTACTTGAACTTGGGTCTCCTGGTGGAACTAGATCTTCCTTATCTTCTCAGGTTGCTCTACAGATTGGTGGTGATGGTACAACTGGTCGATTATGTCTACGTTGAGTATTAAATCTTGGCAGCAGGTTTGATGTTGACTGTTAAACACTTCAGCATGACTGTGAATAAATATATTTGAGATATTAAATAGAATTGACACAGTTGAGTGAGGGGTATCAAATGAGTAACTGGTCTTCTGTAAATGTATGTAGCAGCCTCCAGCTGATACTATTTTAAGACCAGCTTTTGTCAGGCTTGGCTTCTGGCTTCAAAAAACAACCAAATTACGCAGTAATTTCATACCATTTAGAATTGTATCAGTTTTAATTCCTTAACCCTTAAAGAAACAAATGAAAGAAGTTGCTTGCTGGAAAGGCTTTCAAGAAAAATATTTTTACAAGAAATGAGTTATGAAAACTTCTGCCACTTTTCCCCATGATAGAATTCAGTGTGAAAGTTACAGGGCCAAGTTCCATAGTTTAAAGGATGGGAAATTTTGGCTACTTGTGTTCATGTTTTCAGACACACCAGTATTTCGTTTCTTAAGTTCTGTCTCCTGGCTTAACCCTTTATTCAAGTCAGTGAAATTTCTATTTTCTTCTTAAGCAAAACAATATAAATTTTGAGGTTTGAGTTGAAATGCTTTCTAGCAATGATATTCAACATTCAGTGTTTATGACTCAGTCTTTTTAACTGATGCAGTTTTACGGTAGTGTTAAAAATAATGGATTTTGATGCTTTGAGTCATTTAAGAAATCAAGATGTAATTATTTAAAAAAAATAGCTGTCAAAAGACTTTAATATCTCAGCCATTTTTGATAGGAAAATGTTGAAAATGAGAAAGTATGAGCACATACTCTTCTATTTAAAATATCTTTATTTTACCGAGCAGTTTAAAGTCAACTGTTTCGTACTTAAGGCCTCATTGTGCTTATTGAAAAGCACTCAAGATAATTTTGCTTTTGAGCACTAAGAGGACTCTGGAATAGCAATTTGTTGAACCTTAATTGGTTATACTGAGTTCAGTGTGTAAAGCCAAGTAAGCCAGGTAGTTTTTCTACTAGTCAACAGAGATATATTCCTAAGAGTTCTTTCCAAGTCAAAGCTCATAATGGGAGCCTTGTTTCTGCCTGAACTTCAGTGGTTTTTTACTCTCCCATTCAGTTTCCAACATTGTAAAAGACTAATTAAAGGAAAAAAATAATAGCTTTAAAGCCTGTAGTGCCTTGGAAGTGGTA
Organism: Agapornis canus; assembly: GCA_036873685.1. Classification (NCBI taxonomy): domain Eukaryota; kingdom Metazoa; phylum Chordata; class Aves; order Psittaciformes; family Psittacidae; genus Agapornis; species Agapornis canus. The sequence continues at coordinate 2,603 of JBAFWW010039000.1, forward strand.
TGAAGACTGGGAAACTAGAGAAGAAAGTGTTTGCAAGTAGAAGTACAGTAGGAGGCTCTGGTAGGTTGGTAATCTAAGGATTCAAATACATTTCAGCATGAACTGAGTGAACATTAACAGCATGTGTTGGCAAGAGAAAGGACTAGATAATAGTCTAGCAATAAAGTGTTAGGCTCATTACAAAGTAACCTTACTAAAAAGCCAAACACTGGTTTATTCAGTAATCCAACAACTCATTAAAGTGAGTTGGCAGGCAAAGCTAATTAATAAGCATGTCCATGTCTTTTCAGAGGGAAACACCTGACACTCTATTTAATATCAAGTATGTGCAAGTAAGGTGAGCTGGCAGCCAAAATTAATTAATACATTCAGTTTATCAAAAGCTGCAGTCTTATTGTATAGCTCATGCTGAGCTGGGAGATGTGTAACAGTGAATGTAATGGCAAATTCTGCACTGCAACAGTGTTTGTTTCTGTTTGGCTGTTATATTGCAGTGGGTAAAAGGAGCTTAGCTTGTATAAAAAGAGCCCACCATTGGCATGATCTCTGCAGTGCAATCAGTGTAATTAATGTAGGAAAAATTGTTTGGGTTTTGGGGGCTTTTTTGTTCGAGGAGACAAAATTGCACCCAGATACAGTCTTATTAAATATGTGGAGCTAACTGTGGATTTGTAACCACTATCAACATTATGATAGCAGGGTACTTAACAGTTTCTAGGCTTTCTGAAACAAACCAGAATTCAGTAACAGATGCTTTTCTTAACAGGCAATGATGTTGTCCAATATTGGTTCAGATTTAACTCTTGTACAACAGGGTGTCCAAGGTACCAGTGGCTCACTGGGGGAGTTTGCTTTTCCAGAAGGGCTTATCTGTCAAAAGGATGAAATAGGCCTAAACCTTCACAGACAACTGTGTTTATCATCAGAAAACATGATATTGCTGGAAGTTATTATGTGAGAGTTTGTTTGCTTGGGCCCTATTTTCAGCTGGGAGTCTGTTGCAATTTACTGCTTGAGTCTGCTGTTCACACTTGTCTTTCTGGGCAGTGTACTTACGGCTTTGCTCTAATCCTTCTAGGAGGAGGGGAAATATAGAGGCTTCAGCCTACAGAAACCCTTGCTCAACAATCTGACCTTTCTATAAATCTGACTCAGCAACTGATAAGTCCCACCTTGACATCCCCTGAAGAGCTGACAACTTTATTTCACTTATTCTAATAAAAGAATCTTAAATGACCAAGTCACCTAAATAAAGCCCTGAGAGTGCTAGGCTAGCAGATGTAGAGGAAAACTCATAGCTGTGGGTTAATTGTATCAAAAAGTTTGTCTGACAAGGGTGAGATGGATCTTCTTCAGTGTCACATTCACTTAGGTTTTTGTGCTTTACTCAGTGCAATTTAAATGTGGTGTCAGCCGTCCTTGGAAGTTGTTTTTTTTGCTTGCAGTTTGACTTCCAGTGTCCCAGGATAAATGTGTATTTTGCTTTTTCCTTCAATTCAGGTGTATTTGTTTAAAGGTCCATATTTAGATTGAATGAAAATACGCTCTTTCACTCTGAATATCTTATGTTATCACTGATGATGCTAATAATATTGTGTATATGATGTTGTTCTAGATCACAGTTACTCTTCTCTTTCCCTCCATCATTTGTCAAAGCCCCCTGGAATCTTTATAGGCAGCAGTAATACTGCTGGAAAATAAAATGATTGAACTGCTTTAAGAATCTAAGGAGCTTCTGGGAACCAGAAGTGAAAGGACATTTTATTAAAGGATATGGTAAACAAACCAAACCAACCCAACAGACAGCGTTACATTTCTAACTAGATAAAACCATGGAAGTTATTTTATTTCAAAGCTTGCACAAGGAGGAAGAGAACTGAACCTACGGAGGAAAACTGGATTCCCAAGCTGTTTTCGTCTATACAAACGTGAAATGCAGCTCTTTCATAGGATATGGAATATTTGGAAGACTGGGTTAACAAATTAGCCACATTTGGGGAATGTCATGTTTGAAAGAATTGTCTACAAAATTGCAGGTGTGCAAAGGAAGACAGAGGAGGATTTAATTTTCAATCTAACTGTGTTCAATACTGGTAATGGGTTTGATTTTGACGGTTGCTGGGGTATGTATGCCTAAACGGAGATAGCTATGCCTATTTCCAGTAGCAGAAATATTGGCCTTGCTTTGTAAGGTAGCACTTGTTCCTAATTTAAGTACTTGTTCTTCGTAAGGTCTAGCTTCTTTACACAGAAAACAAAGTATTTTACTGTGGCTGTTCTGCTTTTCACTCTGACATGGCGCAGGTCCTTTGAACAAGGTTCTGAGTGATTTTTTTCTCATTGAAATATTGGAGATGTCCCTACAATTCAAAAAAGGCTGAAGGGAATTAGAACAAGAGCTGGAGATTTTATCAGGTATAGGCCTTTGGAAAGACTTTTTCAAAGTCACACCAGCTGTCTAGCAGGAGTCTAATGCATTGTGTCTGAAACAACTTCAAAGGAAAAATGATCAAGTTGTGTATCTGCATGACTGCATGGCATTGCTTTCCAAGATGATGTCATTTTTACTTTGTGGTTTTGTAGGGAATAAGAGAAGTGCTGGAAAACTTTAAAGTTTTCCAGCTTTCATAGATGCTAATTGTTAAAATGGACAAACTCAGCAATGTGGTGATTAGGAATTACTCTCAAGAGGTTTTCCTGGAAGAAGAATCTTGTATTTTGACTCTTTTGTTCAGACCGTTTTGGAAATGATGCTTTTCATCTGCTGTTTCAAAACTAAAAGGAGTTTTACTTCCTTTATTCCCTGTAACTGATTAGTTGCTGTGTGTTCTAATTGTAGACTTACAAAGGGAACTCCCCTGAGTTTCAGCTGCCATATATTTCAATGTACTGGTTTTGTAGCCATCAGCTGCCTCTGTTCGGCCAACACTGTATGTGATCTGGAGCTCTGCACTTCTCTCCCTTGTCTTTCTTGCACAAAGGCAGTGGCAGCTAGTGATTTTTACTGGGAATGTTCAGCCAGCTGAAATTCTGCATAGGGAATTACAGATGAATGCACCTGAGAGGGCTGAGGTAACTGCTCCCACAATTCTGAGATTAAAAAGATGAAACTCATGCCTGCAGTAGTTTAGAAGTTAGAGTTTGGAATGAGATGTCCTTACAGGCATACCATCAATATTAGTGCTTCATGTCAGAATATGTCTATGACAAATTTCAACTTGAGTACACCTGAGGAAGATGCAGAAGTCTTCTGGAAGACAGAAATGAGTTTTATGTAGTCTTTTCAAAAGATCCATCTACTGCATCTTACTGCCGCTTGAAGATGGAGAGAGATTACCTGCAGTGTGCAACAGGGGAGGAATTGCTCTTGAGTCAGGTATGTCAGTGTTGAACAGGAAAATACTTTTACTGTCATTCAGTATTGTTCAGAGCTATTTTATTTGAGCATTTTGCTGTTGTGTTAGTCAAGTAATGACCAGGTATATTCCTCCAATAATATTTTATTTGGGGAGATCAGCATTTATACACAAACGTATGTATTATGTTTAAGGCTTAAACTCAGATGTTGGGTTGTATTGAAAGGAAATGTCATAGTTTCCATTAAACAAATAAACCTTTTATCTGTTAGGTGTATGACAGAAATGTTGCTTTCTTTCACACGACCATTTAAGTGGTTCAGTTCTACAAGAGGAATCATAGATTTACATTTACTACAAAGAATGGAAGTGTGTTAAATGCTCTTAGCAGCATGGAAACAAGTAGAAATACAGCCAGTGTATTTTTATTATTAGCTATAGTGCTTGCAGGCAAGGTGAAGTTTTTTAGTTCCCATATTTGCCATCATCATCGTTATTGCTGGCTACTTGACAAAGGTTGTTACCGTTGGAATCAGCTGGAAGTAACGTTTCTGTTCTTGCTGTAGATTTTGCTCCAGAAGTTTTAATTCTGCACATGTGTGTAAGTCATAATTCCTAATTCTGATGAGTTCCATAATAATAGCTTGTTTTGTTTTGCGATGTATTCCCCAAATCCTACTTGTTGATAGATAAAGTGGCAAAACAATATGCCAGTGATGTGGTATAAAGGTAAATGTTGTGGAAGTAGTAGTGCAGTACATGGATGCTTGTGTTTTTTGTGCTTCATTAAAAAAAAATTCTTTAAATAATTTGGAAGAGCAACTCACACTTAGTGTTATTGTAGTAAAAATGCCTCTATCCTTAGTTTCAAATTGCATGCAAACTTCCTGCTGAAAGGAAAAATAATTGAGCTTTGTGTATTAGAGTTCTTCTTACATTTTATGATAATAATGTTCTCTTTATTAATTTCCTTATTGTACCTTTTGATTTTTAGTCCTTCACAAATCCTCATTTTAACCTGCAGTCTGCCCCTGATCTGGTACTTGAAGTGTTTCAATGTCTTAAATATGGGCTAAAATAATAGAAAGTTGTAATCCTGAATCACAGGAAATGGAAACTTTGAGAGGTCAGCACTGAATGTGCAGCGCAACATTTACTGAGGGATTTCTTTTTGCAGGATTTTAACGTTCTAGGACAGTGAAATTTTTTGTTGCCTTTTAGCACCCTTGTTCGAGTGTGAACAATCTTCAGAACAAGTAGGGAGAGGTTTAGTCCCAGATCTGTATAGTTTAGATGCCACACTTGGGAGTGAGGGGCAGGTATTTAGGGCAGTGTGAGACATTTGTACTTCATCTAATACAGAGCCTGTGGCTCTGTCTCAGGCTGCAAAAATCATGGAAGAAGAGAAGTACTCGGACAGTTAACCTGTGAGTCTCTTGCCATGCCATGCTGCTGTAAATACTTGAACTAGGGAAGGAATCACAGCTCAGGTGTCCCATCCTGCAACTGCACCAGATATTGATGCTCTCAAGCATTTGACAAGTGAAGAAAGGCACTAACCAAGTATCTTCATGAAGGAGTCAGGAAATTATCTATTGCTACTGAAATCTTCATCCAAAATAGCTTTTTACTGTTGCTGACATTTAATGGAAGAATTTAGGTTTGGATGCCAAGTGAACAGAAGAAATTTAGAGTCCCCAGAAGGAAACAGGTCCATGGGAGCATGGAAGAGTCCTGGCCAAGACTCTGAGAGCAGCCTTGGCTCTGATATGTGCTGAGGACACAGGCTGAGTATCCAGTGGGAAAGTGCTCCATCGTAGAGCTGTTTCTTGGGTACCCATGAGGGGAAAAATGTGATAGGGATGGGTCCTGAAGACAAGCTCTTGGCTAGGGGGAAATAACTCCTGCAAAATGGGAAGGCAGTGTTGTTCAGGGTTTTGTTTTTTTTTCTCTTGGGATTCTCTTTATAGTTACATTGGCAAGAACAGCTACCTATGAAGCTGGCCAGCGTGTTAATACTTGAGTGCTTCAGCTGACAATTCACAGCATTCAAGGCATTTTCTTCAACAGCTACAAAGGAAAAGAACAAATTTACTTCACTATCCCTAAACCTTAACAGAGGAGGAAAAAACAGAACTTGCTCAAAGTAGAGACTGAGATTCTTATAAATCTAATAAAAGTAGGGGGAGTGTTGCTTATATTTATTTCCTTTTAGCAACAGCTGTTACTATATGGTAGCACTATGGTGTGATGTAAATCCTGCATCAATATATTTGATTCAACATATACTTCTGGACATCTCTGTATACTAGGGAGGATGCTTCAACTCCTCACTCCTCTCTGCTCCCCCATTAGGAAGTTTAGGGCAGAGTACAAAATCTGTTTTGCAGATCTTTTGTGCTACCATTTTGCTCCACAGAGGCAGCATCCCAAATGTGATGTGAACTGTAATTAAAATACCTCAACACCATATTATATATATATATATATATTCTAGACTTAATGAAATAAAAACCCAGATAGTTGAAGAATAAGATCTGACTTGCAGAATTCAAACTCTTAACTGCATCACTTGTCCTGAGTGCATTTAACCTTTCCCTTGAAGTAACTTAACTGGCTACCTGTAGAAATAAGCTGCATGTCATCTTGGCTGTTTACCAGTTTTCTTCTAACCTGGAATAAGAGGACAACAAAAGAAAAACGTGTGCCTCAGGGAAAATATTTGCCTGCTGTCATGAGTTAACAGTTAACTGGTGAAAGAACATTGGAATACTTAGAAATCCTGCTATATTTAGAATTTACTCTGTGCAGTGCAAGGTCAATGCTTCATTCCCTGTTCTGTGTGCAGAATGCAGATGTACTAAGGGCGTTGGAGTGTAGGTCACAGCTGAATATGTTCAGGAGCCCTGATAGCACAGTTCCCTGCTGCCGAGGAAGGAGGATGGGCTGGTAAATTGAGCTGCTTTTCTAAATAGGAAAGAGATGCTGTCTGTAGAAGTTAGTAGCTATTTCCAAGGTCTCTAGGGAAAACATATGCATAGTTATTCTAACAGAGGCTTCAGTGATCTGGCTTAATAAAACCCAAGGAAACAACTACTCTCCAAAAAAGAACCCGAACCCAAAAGGTGCTGCTGGTAAACAGTTTAAGAGGGATGCTGGTGCCTGGAAGAGCGGGGGCTGATCACAAGCACACTTTGCTCCTGTTTCGAACACCTTATAAGGGTTGCATGTGTATTTTACCTTGGAATTTGGTTATTCCAGAGCACAAAGCAAGGCAGCGTGTTAAGGGATTAACAGAACAACTGGCAGTTGTTGAAAAAACATTGTAGTTTTGTAGGTGTGTGCATCTACTAGGGATAGACTGTTCTGAAAAGCAGCACAGGGTATCATGTAACCATACGGAAATTGCTCTTCAGGGTATGGGTTGTTGCCTACTACTTTGTCAGAAGCATGGTGCTTCTGTGTTCTTAATTTAAAAGCAGTTTCACAGTTTGAAGTGCAGGTAAAAATCAGGATAGAGTGAAATGTGTTCACTCAAATTTGTATTTGGACATTCGTGTAGTATTTATCTTTATATTAATGAATATCAATGTGAGACAAAATGCTCTTACTCTTAACTGGTTTTGAAATTTTCATGGAAGAAAATGCTGATCACCTCTACCACAGAGCAGGTATGGAGCAGATTTTATGGTATAACTTCTAGGTATTTGAAAGGATAGCTGCACAAGTAAACTTTATGAATCTTTTTTATAGTTCCTAAGATTTGTATGGAACATCTATGCATTTCATAATGACAGAAAGATGTGGATAGCCATTTGACACTGGCTTTTGACTCTTACCTGTATTTCTTTAATATTTGCATCCTAATGTGTACTGTAACATACATTCATTCAAGTGAATGTGAACATTCACTTCATTTGGCAACGTCAAGTGAAGCGATTTTGAAATTGGTTTATCTTAATACCATTCCTAAGAGTTACAATGGTAAAAGTGAAGTAGGGGATAAATAAATTTCTTAAATTCCATCTTCATAACAGGTTAATGAATGCAGACATACTGCTGTGAGTTAGGAATTCCCATTGACTGCTATTTCCTAAAATGTAATGTTGTTAACATGAATATTCATATAGATATTAAGCATAATATTTGTGGTTTTGTAGTAAATAACTTGCTAGTTGGTTAGATGAGAGAGCAGCCTATTTATTAGGGATCATCCAACACCTGCTTTAATGAAATAATGATTCTAATAGTTGTGGGGAGCCATTCTAGCCTTGGGGAATGGCGCTGCTCTGCCAAAGCCAAGAAACTTGAGGTGAAAAGGTAGATCTATTTTCCCTAGACTGATCTTTTAATGGAAGGGAAGGAAAGTCAGCTGCTGCGGGCAAAGATAGACTGAACAGGGCTTTTCCAGGGACCCATACACATAAATATTGTTGCAGTATTGAAGAGCATCTGATTACTTAATCAAGTTTAATGGCAAAGAATTTTCACATAATTCTTAGCATGCTTTAACTTATGATTTGTAAAACATACTGAATTTCTTGCAGCATTCTTGAGTCTTGAGTAGCCCAAGTACTTGTAGTAGTTTTGCAAACATCAGTATTGTCTGGTAGTTATTTGTAGTGCTGGATATATGTAGTTGGGCTTCATCTTACATTGCTGTAACAGGACAAACCTTACACAGGACAAACCTTACACGGGATGTCTTTTCCCCAGAGATTTCATATATTTTATACTAAGGAGGGTACACAGTCATTGGTGAGAAGGAATTCAAATCCTTGTTTATGAGCAGATTACTTAGAAATAGAAAATAGAGAGCACAGTTCTGGCACGTACATTCCTAAAATGCAGAATGACACTTTTTGGTGAGGACTTGTTGCAGAATAATAGTTACTGTAAATAACTGATAGGAAAAGCAAAATTTGGTTGAAGTTAGAATCACAGAATAGTTTGGGTTGGAAAGGAGCTTAAGATCATCCAGTTCCAGCCCTCCTGCCATGGGCAGGGACACCTCACACTAAACCATGTCACCCAAGGCTCTGT
>JBAFWW010039001.1:0-14719 GCA_036873685.1 Agapornis canus
TGCAGCCCCCAGCAGTGCTTCCCCCCCGGTGCCCCCGGAGCTCCGCAGGTCCTGCCCGGGAGCCGCCGCCCTGCACCGGCCCCACCGCCGGCTCCACCGGGACGGGGCTGCTGCAGCTCCTGGCTCGGAACCTCCCGCTCTGTTCCCTGCAGCCCCAGGTGGGGCAGCTCAGGGCTGAGCTGATCCCAAAGGGATGGGGATGCGGGAGCTGGGCTGAGCTCCGTGCTCCCCACGGAGCGGTTTCAGGCTGGGAAGCCAGATTCCTGTTGTTGGTCACCAGGGGGGTTGAGGAAGCAGGAGGAGAAGCGAGAGGTGGAAGAGGAAGGGAGCATTTCGGAGGTGGTTTTGGAGCTGCCTGAAGCGGGGAGCAACCCTGTCCCCGCTGTTGCAAAGGGCAGGCTGGTGCTCCTGGTGCTCTCTAACTGGGAGGCTTGGGATGAGCTGGGAAAGCTGCCCATGGGCTTGGGGCTGGTCCAGCAGCTTGTGTGCAGGGTCACAGGGCCAAGTCCTCCCCAAGAGCTTTTTGTACTGGCCTCACTGGAGCAGGAGGCAGAGCTCAATGAGCAGCAATGGGCAGGGCCTGCAGACGCTGGCACTGGTTCCCAGCCCCAGCCAAGGATGCAAAGAGCTGGGTCTGGAAAGCTGCGGGATGGACAGTGGGAGTGAGGAGCAGTCCCTGCAAGGGACTCCCTAATGGAGAACAGCCCACCTTGGAAGCCCTGGGTTTGGCCATGCCTTGGGCTGGGCTTGGCAACCCCAGAGTGTTGAGAGGAGCAGCACCAGGATACCCCAGGAAGAGGTGTAGTCCCGGAGAGTTGGTAGGAGAAGGGGAGGAGGAGCAGGGCCAGACTCAGCTCCTGGCAGAGGGGCTGGTGGAGCTGCCCCTGGTCCCAAGGGACATAAAGGTACCAGGCTCGGAAGTGGGAGCAGTTGGAAGTGGGAGCGTTTCACTGGGAATGCCCTGGGCATCCACCAAGGGAGTCAAAAGTGAAGCTCTTGGAATTGCTCCATGTGCAAGATGAGGCAGGACGCTGTTACTGCCTGGAGCCCACAACTAGGCCCCATCTGCAGCACCTGGGCCAGAGCTCCTGAGAACCACGATGCCATTCCTTGGGGCTATCACAAGTCCCAGCAGCTCTGGCTTCACCCAGGCTGCTCTGCTGCCACTGGCACAGGTGGGGAGCAGTGGGAGGCTGTGGGATGCTACAGGAGCCTGGGAAAGCTGCCCCTCTGCCTCTTACAGCCCCCAGCTGGGTGGGGCATGAGTCAGGAAAGAGGGAGCAGATAAAGCTGGGCTTCAGCCAGGGGCTGCCCAGGACCCAGGGGTGCTGCCAGGTGCTGGCCAAGTGTGGGAACCAGCCCCAGTCTCCCATCAGATGCTCTGCATCACAGCAGCTCAGAGCCCAGGGCTGGTTCCTGCAGTGCCCCTGCAAAGAGGTGAGGACCAGCACTGGAGTAGAGGCTTTATTGAAGCAGCACCAGGAGTCCCTGTAGCTGCACTGCCATGGGGGGCGTTTGCACCCTGTGCTGCCGCCCTGTCCATCCGCTCCACCGGTCCTCACACGGCAGAGTATACAGGGAGTTACAGAAAGGGCTGCCTTCATCCCAGCATCTGGGGGAGCTTGACCATGTCCTGCCCTGCTTGGGCCCACCTCCTGTATCTGACACAGACTTCAGGCCCGAGGGCCTCCTCTCCTTCCTCCCTGGTCCTGTGCTGCTCTGGGCAGGCTTGCCCATGAGTTCCAACCCTTCAGGTTAACCACTGCCAGGGAGGACCAGGAACCCCAAGGGAGCTGCTTGGTCAGGAGCAGATGGGAGGTTCCTGGGCTGGAAGGGGCCACATGTGCTTGTTTGGGCTGGTGACTGCTCCAGCTTCATGGTCCTGCTCTTTGACCTCCCCTGACAGCAGCTGCTGGCATCACTCCATGCTTCCAATGATCCCAAACTAAACTCCTTCACACCTCTCCAGAACCTGATGCTGGACCTGCCCTGTCCCTGCTGCTGTCCCTGCCCTGTCCCTGTCCAGCCCTGCGCCCACCATGGGCTCCTGTCCCTGACAGGAGTGTCCCTGACAGATGTGCAGATACTCACAGAGGCTCATCCTACCATGGGGACCCTTTGTCTTGCCAGGGAGGAGATGTCCCACCTTGTCCATGCCTCCTGGCTCATGGTCTTCCTCCCAGCTGGATGGCACCAAGCACACCAGGTCCCTGTGGGCAGCCTCCCCTGTGCCCTCTGCTAGCTCCTCCCTTGGGACAACCATTCAGGGAAGGGAGCTGCACCAGGCCCCCTCCTCCCCTGGCTGTTCAGCTCCTGCTGCCTCAGGGCCCCGCAGGCCCATGGCTGGGCAGGAGCAGTGGGAAGGAGCGAGGAGAAGGCGGCTGTCACAGGTCGAGCCGGAAAGCCCCGAAGTAACTGGCGGCTGCGTCGTTGTAGTCGATGGCCAAGGAGGAGACAGAGACGAAGAGCTCATCCCCGGCCTTCAGCTCAAAGAGCCCCCCCTGGTAGAGCGCGTGGAGCCCGTAGTCTGCCTCGGGTGCCCAGCACTTAGTGCCCACCCCTTTGAGCAGGAGGATGGGCTGGCTGTAGGATGTCTTCCAGTTGATGCACTGCACCAGCTGTGGGACAGAGCCCCGGGTGCCAGCCACGTCGCTGGTGTAGCGGAAGTAGATCTGGGAATACACATAGTACTTGCCCGCCTGGTTGACCCGCAGGCGGCCGTCCTGGTACGTGATGTTGTGCAGGTGGGAGTGGATGGTGCTGTCCTCCCAGCGTGCGATGGCGTGGCGGCAGGACTGAGAGAGGTTCCCGAAGCGCTGGGAGCGTCCTGGGGACAAGGAAGAGTCACCAAGAGCAGCGAGATGCTCCGAGGAGCACCCATCTGGGGTCAGGAGGAAGGGATGGGGTGGCTCTAACTCTCTCCCGCAGTCATCCAGCTTGGAGGGGTGGAGAAGGGGGTCTTGGACCTGACAGGAGACACCTCCCGCATCCTCCCATCCTGGTCCCTTGCCCCATGGGTGAGACCTTTCCCCTGTTCCCATCTCAGAACCCGCCGGTGCCCAGTGGGGTTCTCCAGCTCACCGTCCTGGGCCAGGCTCTGCGGGCGCAGGGTGAGATGTGCCGAGGGTTTGCCGCTGGTTTTGGGAGGAACCTGCCCCTCCGAGGTGTTGAAGTAGCTCCTCTGGGCCTCTGCAAGTGAAAGGACACGGGCTGTAGAGGACAGGCAGTGCGTGGACACTGAGCCCCATGCCAGCAGAGCAGGTCCTTCCTGAGCAAGCAGGGAAATGCCCCGCTGATCCGTCAAGGAGGAAGCTTATTTTGGGGTGGAAATGTCTAGTCAATCATTACCCAACGTGCCTGTGCTGCCTGGGCTCTGGACAGAGGTATGTGGCTGTCCCTCCACCCCATTCCCCACGATGTGTGTCCTTTATCCTCCTAGTGGGACTGTCCCTGCTCTCACAGCACCGTGGCCAGCAACCCAGTCCCAGCAAGGAGGTTGTCAATGCTTTGCCCCATCTGCTCCCCCTGGTGCTGGGCCAGGAGGGACTCACCCTTCACCACGCTCCTGCGGATCATGTTCTCCGTCACCTGGACCAACAGGGAAGAGACACAGACCCACGGTTAAAGCTGAGATGGGAACTCCCCATGTTCCAGAACCCCTTCTCGCTTCCAAGCCTCCATGACTTTGCCTTTCCTGCTGTCTCTGGGCTCCACCAGTTCCTCACTGGTGTCCATCTCAACTCTACCACCTCCCTCCCTCTGCAACCATCCTTGCCAGTGCTTTCTGCCACCCCTCTGGTGAGGAAACTGAGGCATCGGCTCCCACCCTTCCCTGGTCCTCAAAGCTGGCAGGCCCAGACTCACAGTGGCCACATAGGCCTTGATGGTGTTGGCCAGCTTGAGGCAGGACTGGTTGCTGATGAGCTCCTCCAGGCTGGAGCCCTCCTGCTGCTGGTTGATGACCTGCAGGCACCGCAGCTCCTCCACTTTGCCTGGCGCCTGGGCTTTGAGCTGGAACAGAAACCCCGACATCCCCATGTCAGCCTGAGCCACACCACGGGTGGGGAACAGCCCGGGGCTGCCCTGGTCCTGGAGCTGCCCTGGTCCTGGAGCTGCTGTCCTGCCAGGCTGCAGCCGCTGGCTGTGTCTGCTGTGCCCACAGGAAGGTAGGTGGCAGGAGGCTGGGTACTTCTGCCTGCAGTTTGTGACACGCATGGGTTAAACCTCATCTTGTCCTCCCATGGCCCCTGGCAGAAGCAGGTCTTGCTCATCCCGGCTCTTTGGGAAATGCAACTGAGTTCCAGGCCCATGTGCAGGGAGAAGGCAATGCTCCTTCCCTGGCAGTGTTCAAGGTCAGGATGGAGAAAGCCTTGTGTGCCATGGTTTAGTGGGAGGGGGGTTGGAACTGGATGATCTTAAGGTCCTTTCCAGCCCTAACTGTTCTATGATTCTGTTCTTGCTTTGCAAAGAGGTGGTGCTGCATAGTAAGGCTACAGCCTTACAACATTACATTTTCTATACATCTACAACAACCAGCAACTACATTTAGGTCCCGAAACAACCTTTTTCAGTAAGTGCAAGAATGGAGCACTGGGTGGGCTAGATCTAGAGATGGTGCAGGGAAGACTGGCACTTGTTTTGTGGGATTTTCCAGCCCTGGAATCAGAACTGGGATTGTTCTGCCTCCTGTCTGCACTGCCTGGTAATTCCTTTGGGAGCTTCTCACCTTCTTGCTGAGCATAGGAAACATGGTGAGCAAAGCAATGGATCCCCTCCTGCAGTAAAAAGGCTTTTGAACCTGATCTGGTATAATTCTATAGAACAGTAAGTCGTGCACCAGCGAGTAGGAGAGCAGACAAAGGGCATTATAAGAAAGGGCAAATTGTGCTATAGAAATGGGAAAGGAAGGGAGAGATTAGAACAGTATAGGAAAGGAAATGAAGGAAAAGGTCTGCCAAAACCAAAGCAGGAATCTTTTGGGGGGAGTGACAGGCTGAGCAAGCAGTGACAAGGGAAGGAGTGAAAGGTTCCTACATAAAAGTAGGCATTAATTTGTAAGGGCAGGTGATCTGTATGAAGGAAAAAGGAGAAGGAAAGCATATGACGCAAAATACACTGTAGAAGACCATGGAAAGAAAGAGGTTAAGGTACACAGAGGAATAAAAGAAAATTGGTCAATACAATTCTGGCACTTGAAGGAAACCAAAAGTGCATTTTATACTGACTTCATCACGGTGTGTGCTGCTGCAGATCAGTGTCTGCTGCAGCCTGGTTTGTGACAATCTAATTTGGGCTTTTCTTTATACATGTTGGACATAAAAAGAAGGGGGAGTTCATTCTAAAGACAATAGATGAGGGTGCAATAAAGTGTGCTGGTCATTTTGGAGAAGTTAGAGGCAAAGAAGCAAACACAAGTTATTTTCTTTCACTAAAATAAAACCAAACCAAACCATGTTACACTTACCATTTTCTCCTCTTTGGCAGGTGGGCTTCGAAGGAAAAAACACAGGGGAGCGAAGAGGATATCCACAATCCCTATAATCGTCATGAGCCATGGAAATCCGATGGCCTTTGCAATGGCACCGCCAGCAGAAGGACCTTGTATAAATAAACCCCCTTTTCTGAGGATCCCTCAGGCACAACATTTGCAGCAGTCACTTTATGCAACAGTGATTTTATACACAAAACTCCCATGTTCCAAATTGGTTCGAGGAATGTAGAGACATGCTTGTAATTATAACATAAACCTTTCCTGGCTTCCTACTTCATTGAGGAAGAGATGCTTTTGTGGTATTTGTACCATGCACTCAAGGAGGCAGTGGGGATATTCCCCTCTCAGACTATTGAAAGCACAGCTGTGGTGTTAGTTTTAACTGTTCCAAAGGATATCCTATTTACATTCAGTTCCTGAGATCTTCAAGCCTCTTACAGCTAATGAAGCTGAGCACAACATCAAGGCAGAGGAGAACAGATGCCAAACACAATTCCCTCTGCTTTCATTTCTTATAGAATATAAGAACCCCTGCTCATAAAGCCTGTGAATGCCACTGGGATTCACACCTGATATCACAGCATATTCTTAACTCTGCGTTATAGGCAGGAAAAGGCTGGACTTACCTATGGCAAAACCCATGCAGAAGGCAACATCAGCTATTGCATACACGCTGCCATAGACTGATACGTGACGCAGATCTACAAGGTAACCCATAATTGGCATCATGGAAGAATCCACCATTCCTGGTCAGGAGGGAAGGAAAAACACTTCAGGAAAATACTGCCTTCCTCCCCCCTTAAAATGATTTGGCCAACTATGTACTACAAAGGGATGCAAGCAACTAAAAGATGCTTATTCTTAAATAAGCAGAAAGATGTGTGTAAAAGTGGACTGTATTATCCATGCTTTTTATGGTCTTTACTGTGTCTGAGGTCATGTATGGGCATGCATTGACATGTATGGACATGCATAGACATGTACATATGGCACATGTACAGATCTCTTAAGTGCTAAAACCCAAGCCAGGTCCCCTCCAGCCTGTGTGCTTCAACATAAGCACAGCTCACACATATCACTTGAAGGCTTGGGAATTCTTTTTTGATGAACACAAATTTAAGCCTGCTTTTTCTTTTTAATATGAAAATATCTCTATAAATTCTCTTCCACGACAGGGAACTCTGTGGGTTTCAGGCTTCATTTCTGAAAGCCATATATATACATTCATGGACATTCATTTTAAAGGTCTCTGTAGGTTGATAGAGCAATTCTGGGTACACTTCAAAATCCAGCTTAACAGCAGCCTGGTTTAAGCTGCCCTTTAATCCTTCTTGCTCTATCTACCAGTTTGGACTAAAGTTCACTATTGTCTGATCACAATGGCAACAAAACCGATTTCCCATATAGTATCATATCAAATCAAGTTTACACAAAAAATCCAGACTCTAAGAAGCCAATTGTAGTTTTTCTTACCAATGGCAAATCCAACTCCAAAGTTTGGTGCTATGAGCCCATAAATGTTTTTAGCAAATGGTACCTATAAAGGAAACGTAGGCAGTTAATTATGCCACACTGCACATGCTAATGGGATAGTTTTCTTCTCTAAGATATATTCTCCAAGTAGTTATGGCACACTTAGCATGGATATAAGAGTCAGGGTCTGATCCTTGCTCTGGGCTACCATTTCAGACAACTGTGCCATCAAACCACTGACACACTTACTATTAGGAGCAACACTAATACTGCTCACTACTCACACACTGTTAAGTGACAGCTCAAAAGAAAATCATCTTCTTTCAGAGACATTCTTCCTTAGAATAACTGAAGCATTGAAACTTGAAAGCACTCAAAACTCTGATCTGGAACCTATTAACTACGCATTGTTTAATAACATATCATAAAGCAAAATCTCATAGGGAAAGCACACATTTGAAGATGAACACACGCATACTTAGATGGTTTGAAAGATGATTGTCTACTTACACATAAAATACTTATTCCCACGATTAACATCCCAAGTAAAGCACAAAGCCACCTATCAAAGGAGAAACATCACTTAGAGATTGGCGATACCAAGATGTTAGAGCTGATCTTGAATGCTTCAAAGCCATGTTTGAAGTGCCAAGTTACACAACCAAAGCAGCAAAATGTTCCAAAAATCGATTTTGTTACTACAGAACAAAGCGTAATAATTTCCTATCACTGAACTGCCCTGGAAAACACTGGAAATGGAACAGACTGGAAGATTATTAGTGCTTTTTAAATTAAGCCTACCTTCCCATTTTGTGCGCTAGTATCCCAAACAGATTAGTCCCGATAAGATAAGAGATGCTAGCTGGAAGAAAAGCAACACCTGAAAAATATGAATGAGATGTTTTATCAGCAAGGATTTTAGTGAAGTGTTAGAAGAAACTAATAAATTCCAGACACTGCAATTTTGATCTGAACACATCTAATAGAGCCTTTGTGCAGAGCATGAAGAATCAAATATCCGGTTCATTGCAGCCCTCTCATGAAATCTAAAGGCATCGTCTATGAAATGTGGGAGCGACGTGACACCTTTGAAAAGAGTTTTTCAGCATCAGCTGCAAGAACTGGTATAGGAGAGGAGATGGAATAACAGAGCAGAAAGTTTATATCTAACTGCAATAAGCTTTGGGATAGGTCAAGGAAAGTGACTCTTTCATGGCTGTGTGGCTTATGGAGCATCTGCTCAGCACATGCAGCAAGCCCACAAGTGTCAGGGGTGGGTGAATCCCTCCCTGGAGTGGGGGGCAGCAGGGCTGCTGCTGTGGCTTGGCATGTAATGTCCCCCTCTATGGCTGTGAATGCCATGAGGCCTGGTATTACAAGTGAGTTTGTAATGCCACAGTATGAATAGTGACTGAAGTCAAATACGTGTCAATAATGTGAAGGTGAAAACCCCCACAAACCCATGGTTTAAACATTGTTTAGCCAATGCATTTACAGTGAAAATTAATTAAAAATAGTTACTGGCATAAATTAAAGAATCTTGCTATCTGCAATGACTTACAGATAATGACACCCAAATAAATCCATTCTGGCCCTGATGGGAGGGCACCCTCCCATCTCCCCACATCCACTTGGAAAATACTGTTGGAGCCAGCCATTTTTTCTAGCCTTCAGTTTTCCACAGCAGCGACCTTACCTGGATTAGACACTGGCTGCATGAAGGACAGAAATAACTCTGCTTTAAAAGCCAGTTACAGTCTGTACCTCTCCCTACACCTTAGTCACAGGGCAGGAACCCAGCCACACGGGAGGTGTCAAAGGAAGATGTGCTAGTGGAGAGCACAGTGTGACATTGCTTTGGCTGCAAGGATCGCATTAGGGAGGATGAAGGAGGTGTGTGTGAGAGCAGGGAATGCCCTTGAGGAAAAGATGTTGTATGACAACTGTTCAAAGAGGCAGAGCAACAGGGTGCTTGTGCCTAATGCTGGATCCTTATGCAACAGTGTTGGACCATTCATGTGTCTTAGAAGAAATAACACAGTATTTTTTTTTCTGGTTTTCCTGTTAAATTCCACATCATCCTAAAAAAACAGAACTGGGGAAGTGTGTCAAATTAGTGCATGCCACAACAACTTCTATTTGGTCGCCATTCAGATTTAGAAAGCAGCTGTGACATTACACTGCACAATCCAACCCTTTCCTTAAAGTGTATATGCTCCTCATCTTTCACCGGGGCAACATAGATTTTCTCATTTCCTGCCTATCCATCTTCCTTCTTATCTCTCCGATATTCATAAGTAAAAAATCAAGAGGTCATTTTTAGCAGAGCAATATCCTGCGATTGAAATCCTTGTGGGTTACAAAAGTGATGCTGGGGAAGCATTTTCACCTGTGTAACCGCAGCTACTTCAGTACTGCTTGGAGCTATCTGTTTGTAGCAAATAGTCACATAGAGTAGACCTCGACAGCTGGAAGAAAATAGAGAAATACCCTACAAAGACTTGCCGGTTGGTGGGTAAGCTGTGGGATACTGAAGCACACCCATCATTTTCTAAATAAGCTTTATGCACAGCAACATTAATTGATCAAATCAAGGTTCTTCACACCTTCTTTAGATCATGCCTAAGAAGCTGGGTCTCCAAACTGCATAAGACAACAATTTGCTTAGAACCCTGCAGTTAGAGATATAATTTAAGAGGCTTAAGAACTTTAATTAATGCTGTCAAATCAGACAAAGTGTGATGGAGTCAATTACTTATATCATTAAGGGGTAAAAATTAGTCTTTATTTAAAATGGATCTTTTCCTCCTAAGAACCTCTATTCCACAAAGGGATTTGTAAATCTCATTTCCGTTGCACCAGTAATATGAAACTCTTGTGAGGGAGGTAGATAAGAATTTTTCTGTTTGTGAGGTTTAAAATACCTAAGTACGTGTGTTAATTTTGCTGTATTACCATGGACTCATTACCATGTTCAATAGCACAGCAGCACATCAAGTGCTACCTATAGCCACCCTACATCTGAGCTGCATTAATCAGAGCTAGCGTTTGTGCTTTCTGTATGGTGCAAGACACCCACATGCACACAGAGTAGGGATATTAGTCAAAGGCTAGCAGAACATCATTTTCAGGAAGGATTCTTATTCTCCTTGCACATGCCATATATTGATATTAAAAAATACCCTCCTGAAATGCCACAGCACAAAACACTTCATTAACTTTATCATATAGATATATGTTGTGTTTGTAATGGGAACTCTTTCCTACAAACTATTAAAAAGGTAAACATCATTCAGATCTATGCAGAGGAACAACACTATGCCAAACACTCCCCAGACAAGCCAGTTCACTTCAACCTGGTTTCCCAAGACTGTGTCCCTGTTGTAGGTTATAAGGTTGTCCAAGTTGGGTCTCTCCCATTGCTCTTTGTTGAATGGGATGACTCAGTGACTACTGAAAGGGTATCAGATCCATCAAATTAGAAGGAAAGTGCTTATCATGTCCATAGTGGCCACTTTTTAAGTCAAGGGTATCTTTCTACCACATTACCAGAAGCATCACTGGGAGGGATATGTGTTGGAATGAGCGTGCTCTCCACCAAACAAAGCACACTGGCTGCAGATTCCTGCTACTGCCTGCTCCTGGCAATTCGAACTAGGAGCTGAGGATGGATTCCTTCTGGGAAAACCCTCAACAAAACAACCTGAACACACTCTTTTGCCCTGCTGGGCTGCCTCTGTGGCTCAACAGGTATCTGCCTGATGTGCTGCTGAGGCTCCCAAGGAAGCCTCTATTGCAATAACATCGATCCAGTACCTATTTTTCTTACAGACCAATGTTTGCAATTGTAACACTGAAAATTTAAAGCTGGTAAAACCAAAATTACTACTCTGCAGCTTATAATTACAGTTAATATATATAATATATATATAATAACAATATGTAAGCTTATAACCATCATTAACAGGACCAGAACTGAGACAGTCATTAGATAAAATAGAGATACAAATAGTATACTGTACTTTACCAAGCTGCCATTTCTTTGAACACATGGTCTCCATCATCCAGATGGGTAAAGCCGGTTCAAGCATAGCAATAGCCATGTTTGCAAAGCAGATTGATCCTTAGGGAAAAAAGGAGAGGGAAATAAAATAGTAGTAATTCTTTCATTTGGCTATGAACAAAAAGGCATTCAAAGAATGGATGCTCTTACATATAACATCACACTTTTTACAGTTCTATTTTTGTGCACTGGTTAGTGTTAAATAGAACAGAATGTAACATCGCTGAAGACTTTTATATATATTTCTATTCTCCTAGAAATTCTACAATAAAGGTTAAGGTACTTTCATAATGTGAAAGTTTGCAGTGAGCTTGATGATATTTGGAAAGTTCATGAGGTCTGGCTGTTGTACAAATGATTAGCTAAAACTACAGTCTTTTGGTCTTTATCTAGTCTCCTAGGGCAAAACCAGAGCCCTGTTGTGTAAGAGACACCGGCTCTGACCCCATGCCTCCTTCATCTGAAAACAACCATCATGAGATGTGGAGGTCTTGATCCTAAAAATACCAAGAGACAACCAGGGAGACGTTTATCCCCTACAAAAAGGAATTCTGTGTTGAGATCCGTTTTGCCCGCAGCCAGTAAATCCATGCAGGAGAACATGGGTTTGGCTAAGCTTGCCCAACCCTATGAATTTCAAATGCTTCCAAATCTCTTTTGAATCGCTGGACCTTTAGTCACCAGATGCAAAGGATAACAAGAGGTGGAAGTGCTGATTCAGTCTTGCCCCCAGCTCAGCTCTGCCCTTCATCACTGCCTGCAGATCCAGACTCCAGTGGGTTTGTGTCAAGTTCATCTATCCTCAGTTGTGCACTTCAGCTTTACGCAGGGATTATTAAATCCCATGGTATTTCTTTGGATTCAAGATGTCTTTCCCACTTACCCAAAATAACCCAAGGCAGTCAAAGGCTAATGGAGGGCAATGGGACATGTCCCTTTTGCTAATCCCTTACAAAATGGCTTTGGAAATCACTGCTACAGGTGACAGCAAAGTGGTGTTCCCACTTTTCTTCTTAACACATGCAACCTCTGAAATGTAGGAAAACTTTCTGAACTCCCACAGTCATTTACCATCCAGATTTTACTTTTCTCATAGAAATTCTTCTGAGGGCAGAGAAACATTATTTCTCCTGGAACAAGTTTCTCATCATGCAGCTCAAACCAAAATGAGCACCGATGTCATTCTTTGCTCAAACCTGTCAGAATACATTAGACTGTGTAACCACAACTCCCAAAATGAACTTGGCTAACTCCCTTCCTAGGGCAAGGAGCAACAGTTCAGCACTGCTTTACCCTAAAGAGGAAAGCTAACCTTTCCACTCCAGTGCAAGCTCCCACTAGTGCAGTGCCTGTGATGAGCCACGGTCAAACACCTCGGGGTTGCCCTCTTCTAAGCCAATATCAGCCATGCTCAAGCAGCTTCCTTGATGCTGGAAAATGACTCAGGCCACACAAAGCACAGCCAGCGGAAGCAATGCCATTCCAACAAGGATGGATTAAATAGCAAAGATCTTGTTCTACTCTTAACAAACTTAACAAAGAAATGAGATACAGGTGTGCGTGCACATATGGGTGGCATTGACATCTCATTAGTTCAGGCAGCATCACCAGAGCTTAGCAAAGTACTCAGGTATATGGTGGCAATGGTACCTCAGATCTTTATAGGATGTACCCCAAGAGAAAAGCAAGAGCCTGAACTGGTATCCTGAAAACTCAGAGCAAAGTCCAACGAAGGCCGTGTTACCTTAGCAAAGCTTCCCTAAAAGAAGATTATATTGGGGTTTATTTCCCCTCTGTCTTGCATGAAGCTGACCTCTTTTTAAAGGGTGATCTCTCAAGGGCATAAACCCTACTTTGTTTCTTCTTTAAATTAGATTAAATGTCCTGTGTTGGCCAGAAGGTGCGAAGTTGCAACCTTCCAGCTGGGTCCTATCTCTGTAGCTGAGAACCCACTTAGCTTTTGACAGAGCGACATAGGCATCACTGGTATTTGCCTGTGAGAAAGCATTACGCAGTGACAGCATTACTGTCACACACCTTCTCAAGATCCCATGTGCTCACCATGATATCTGGCTCAACTTTGGGATTTGGATCTGATAGTTTCAACTAATGTGTTTTTTGCCTTGCAATAGCTATATATAAAAGGTATCCAGCCATTAGGACTAGCCATAGAGACTGCAATATACAGAGTGAATGAGAGCACTGGCCTCCTTTCTGTTGTGGCAGCCAACATTATTAACTCACAGAAAATGGTTTTATCAAGGGAAAAAGTTCCACTTTCAGAAAGAAGAGAGAGGAACTGCATGCTTCAGTTCAAGACACCTTGTGTTCAAGAGTAATATCGTGCTACAGATAAGCCAAATTGGTCAAGGAAGTGCTTGTACTTTGAGAATACAAACAATTATGACTCAAGTGCACAATGCACACTCGGGAGATTGAATCTGAATTTATACCATGAAATTAGTGCACCTAAATCAAGAGTGCCAGAAACACTGAAACTGCCATGCCCATTTGCAGTGTGCCTAAAGTGTCCCTGGATTTAACAGCGATTAACAAGTCTGCCCACTAAAGATGCAGTCAATTTTTAATGAGGAAGTTAACTGCCTTAAAAGCCATTCAAAACCTCTAATCTTCCAGAGCAGTACAAACCCAGTGGGACTTACAGCCTTCTCCTCTCTCACATCACTGTATCTGAACATCATGCACAGTGTGGGACATCCACATTCACAGCACCCTTGTGAAGCAGAACACGTATTATCCTGTCTTAGATACAAAGAAATGTGGCTCAACTGTATGCCCCAAGGTGTCAGAGCATGGAGCTAACTCTGCTATTCCAAACAACTGCTTACCCACCCTTCCCTGTTAGGATCAGGATCGAGTTCCCATCTTAAAAAATAAAGCAAGGAAAATGCCAAACTCCTCAGGGTAAGAGAGAACAAATGGAAGTTTCATACTCTTTTCACTGTTAAAAAGCAGCAGCTTCAGAACTAAAGCAATTAACATTTAAGCAGTATATTCCTGGAGCATCAAGAAAGCTGTATCTGGATTAATGTGCTCTCATAAGCCAGATAAAAGGCTGGATTTATAGTTGGCATTTGGTGTTCATGTCTGACAAAATCATATTTGGTTTGTAAGGGAAATAAAACAGGAGGAGAAGAAGCTAAGGTTAGAGAACATCAGTGTCCTCTGTACTGTGAAAGCACTGGGCAGTCTCCATCCTGCAAGGCAGAGACCCTGGATGCTGCACCTAACCCCTCTGATAACCCAGGGGAGGGACCTTCTCATATCCTAGGAACTGATGACTGGTAGGGGCACGACAGGTCACCCAGATCAGGAGGGATCAAAACAGAGGGAGTCTTTATGTTTCTATCCTGTGTACATCCTTTCTTTCCCTGCCTCCTGTTGAGTCCAGCTGCACTGGATCAAAGGTGGGAAAGGCAGACAGGAGGCACTGGGAATGCCTGCAAGAATGGGTAATGAAGCAAGAGGCAAAAAGAGCCAGAGAAGTAAAGGTAAAGTCTCTGACACACACTGTCCTGATTCCAGGTTACCCATCCCTGGGTCTTCTTTATCAGTTTGGGACTCGGAGACTGCTCAGCCCTGCTTTAGAGAGCCCTGAAACCACAGCTGAAACAACTTGAAGAGAAGAGAAGAGAAGAGAAGAGAAGAGAAGAGAAGAGAAGAGAAGAGAA
>JBAFWW010039002.1:25313-38032 GCA_036873685.1 Agapornis canus
GTATGGGAGATGCTCCAGTCCCCTGATCATCCTCGTGGCCTCCTCTGGACTTGTTGCAACAGCTCCATGTCCTTTTGATGTTGAGGACACCAGAATTACTCCCACTGAAACTCCAAATTCACTCACCAGAAGTAAAGAGTTTCCAAACTGCACACCTATCACAGTATCAGAGTAATTATAGCTGATCACCCACTCTGGGCACACAGAACATGGCATGGTTTGTATCAGGACAAACCTGCCCAGCCAGAGATGAAGTGTGGAATCCAAGAAATGACCACAGCCTTACGCAGGTCGCCCATGATGACCAACCTAAAACTGTGCTCTGTTTAGAGTTTCATTTACTTCACCCTCTCCTGTGGGATTGAACACATGCATAAGATTTTACTGGATTACACATATAGCATTAAGAATCTTCCTTAGCTTCCTTTGTGTTCCTGAAAATGTGCCTGCAATAAAGTATTGGCTGGTACACTGAACTTCACCTAGTTTTCACCTTGCAGCTCAGCTTAATAAAATTGATAGGCAGTTTGAAGAAATAGGTCAGAAAATTGTTTCCTATCCTAAAACACCTCTCCTCATAGGCCCTCATTCCCTAATGGAATTTTATATTTTATATTTATATTACAAGTTATTAAATAACATTTATTTCTATTACATTATTTATATTACAAAATATTAAATTACAAATATATTACAAATGTAGATAATAAAGCTTAAAGAGTATTTTCAGCAGAAACCACTTTATCTATAGCAAACACAGTATGCTCCACTGACATCATTTTAAGATTCTCTGAATTCAAACTTTTCACTGGAAACTGTTTCCATTCAAATTTTCAGGTAATCCTGGCCCCTTCACACTCAAAATCAAAACCAGCAAGGTTTATCTGGAGCAGTATGCACCTATCTGAACTTCACTATTGCAGTCTCTTTGCAGAAATGTAATTATTTTAGGCTGTAATGTTTCCAGCAGGTTAATTATTTGTCAGAAAGTAAAATAGCAGGAACATTCTTGTCTAATGCAAGCACCTGGAGCACTTTATGGATGTTTTTATGGATGTCACACTTCGAAGCATCTTTGCTTCAGTTTTTCTGCTGCTCAAACACAAAGTACCAAGGGCAGAGTCTTCCCAGCTACTGCCACTACTTTTAGAAACAAAATACAGGCCGCTTCATCTCTGCTCTGGGTAACTGTATCATGTTTCACTCATACTTCATATAACAAGGACTTAAACCTCCAAAAGTTATGTCACATATCTATCTAGTAGAGGAAGCAGGAAAATGTTCAGAAGTAACTTTCTTATCTACAGAACAAGGAATAGATGCACACTATGAGGAACCAGGACAAGAAATGGATCTTCTCCCTGATCCAGACAGGGTGGTCCTTGAAAAAAGTAGTTTAACTTTTACAGAAGGAACTAACTTCCTCTCTTCCCACACCAGCAGAACCAGAAGGGGAAGGAAGGCTGCTTTCAGCTTCAGAGGAAAAGGCACATGCTGTCCCTTATGACAACACCTACTAGATCATAAGCTCCATGAGCTCATAATGATTGTACTGCCATAATTCCACAAACTAATCTTTGTGCCTGCACACTGCAGGCACAGAACACACTTTGAGGACACAAATCAAAGCTTAACTATGGAACTGGTATCTGATCTGGTCAAAGGAAAGCTCTGAAAGCATTTTACCTTATTTTGGATAATGAAAGATCTCACAGAACAGGGAGCAGTTTCTAAACTTCCACAGCTCAGGGAGTGAGTGGTCTCAGGGCGTGAGTTTGCTTGTAGTCTGTGTTACAAAGCATACTTCATTTTACTGCTGTCATTTAAGTAGAGATTATTAAGTAGAGAGAGACATTATCTCTGTCTCTCAGATGTTTTGCTGAAAATGCTGCCTACAAAAATTCCACACCTGGTCTGACAGATAGAAGCATGGAACACTGGAACTAAATACACAAGTGAGAGATAACTCAAGCATTCTTCTACATGAGAATGAAAAAACTGAGTCAGGGAATAAGCTGAAAGCAGAGGCTCTGCCAAAAATGAACATTTGTGTTGCTGCCAGTACCACACAGGTTGACTCAAACTCAAATGCAAACAACCCAGTTTTTACAAAGATTCTGCTTGGTGGAAACTTCAGAGATCAAAACAGTTATAAATCAAGTGGATTTATTTAAGCACACTGTGAAATAATGTGCTCTGCCTCTCAATAGAAAGTATGACTTTCTGAGCTACTGGGAAATGACACTGTACAGCATGGAATCGAGTTACAATATTACTTAGGAGGATGAATAAAACTTGGCTTTGGAAAACAACAGCTCAAAGAATGCTTTAAAATCAAATATAATTAGCTCAGACTACAAATACAGGGAATTCTATAACGGTGGCATTTTCCTGTCACCATTTTAATCCTAGTATATGATGGGAAAATAACTTTCAGAAGACCCTTCACAACAAAATTGAGATGAAAATAACTGCCTGGTGGCAGTTTCCTATGATCCACATGTCTCTCTGAATTACAGGACTTCTTCATGAAATATAAAAACACTACATTCTACCTCTGTTAATCCTAAATTTATGCTTTTCAATGTCTTCAGAGACTTTTCACAGCAGAGTTGAATTCAACTTCAAACATTGCACATCTTACAGTATCAAAATAGGAACGTATCTACATACCAAGATGTTCCAAAACATATTTAGATGAAAGCCATCAGAAATATTTTGAGACTTAACACTAGCAAGATAAAGTTGCCGCAAGATTTGCTACTGTTATCTTTAAATGTCAAAAAGTAAATAGCTCTCAGCAACCAGAAGCAAGCAGCAGAATGTAGAGATTGTTCCAGCCTTACCTTAGTAAGGATAACACATTTATTGGCTGTAAGCAAATTTGTTTGTCTCTTGCTTGGTGGTTGGTGTAATTAATGCTCAAGACCTTGCAGCAAGGTCTGTGAACTGCTTAGTGTGAATAAGGGTAAGGCAGTGCTGAAGGAGCAAAAGCATACTTTCACCTCTGAATGCAGTAATTGAATAGGTAATGTGAGGCAAATGGCTAGATGAGAAACCACAGCTGACAGAGGCATGACAGCACACTAGGTGATCCTCATAGACATCAGGAGAGCTTGCATATGAACGTTCCCTCATCATTTCTCTATAAAGACAAGGGATATACATGAAATTAAAACAATGCTCACATAGTAAAAAGAAACACATATTGAAGCTGAAAGGTGGTCAGTATGCAACAAAATATGCTGTGCTAGTAATCTCAAAGGGGAGATTCAGCTATGCCATGAGGTTGGGCATGAAGAAAGAAAAAGGCCTGTCTAGACAAGACAAAATTCACAGACATCTGCTGAATAACAAATCCAGGGTGACAGGCCTCAATAGGAGCAGAATGATCCACAGAAGTACAGGATAATAAAGACAAAGCCGAAAAAGGAAGAAGATAATAGAGGAGAAACAGAACCAAAGGATTGGTTTCTTGTTCCAGTAAACAGAAAAGAAACAGGTCAAAATATATGAAGTTGCAACAAGAATCAGGTAGTGCAGCTATAAGAACAGTCAAGATCCTGCTTCTGAAAGATCCAGGATCAAAAGCCAAAAAAAAAAGAGGGAATCATCACAGACTGAGACGAAAACCAGAACAGATCACAGATGAAGGACTGGGGATGAGGTACTAGGAAAATCAAACTAACACATGAAGAAATGATGGTTTGTATTATATTTTGTATTTAGCATTCAGAATGGATCAAAGCTAAAGAAGAGCCTGGATTATACACACTAAATATAAAATGACAAAGGGAAGGAAATGAAAACTACATAATGAAAAATTGAGGGAACTTGTTAAAAAGAAGGTGAATGAGCACCTAAGAGAAAAGCCTCGCAGGAAATATGGAAGATTTCCAGGATGACCATATTGAAAGCATAAAGCTAATGGATGCTGCCAGAGAATCTGTAGGGCCAATGGATGATCAGTGCTAATAGTGAATGCAGGGAAACTAAATTAATTCTTTTAATTAGTGTGGGGAAATTCATATGCTGGATCCTTCTTTGTTAACAGGCAAATAACCTGTAAAACTGCAGCTACTATAGAAGCGGTATGGAAGAAATGGAAGAAAGGAATTTAACAAATCCTCAGGACTATATGGCATTCACCCAACAGTTCTGAAGCTCAGTTCCTAACAGTGGTGCATAAACTCTAGTTTAAAAGTTGCTTTAGCAGGCATGGATAGACTGGATAGTAGTAATTCCCAATTTAAAACAAGAAAAATCTAGCAAGATACAAAGACTACAGAAGAAAATGCCATACACCTTTATCAGGCAATTTAACAAAAAATGAAGTAGTGGACAGTAACAGCAGACAGGAAGTAAAAGATGATGGTAGTGTCAACGGCTATTTCTCTTTTGTAGTTTTCAGTCAGCTGTCACCCATTCATGGAAAATGAAATTTAATATAAACGAATGTAAAATAATGCATATTTCACATTTTAAATGATGGGATCTCAGCAGACCATTACTGCTCAAAAGCAAGACCCTGTTACTAGGACATTAATTTGTGGAGAACCATCCCTTTCCGTTTTCTAGGCTATGTAGGTTTTTGTTAGGGGATGCAGTTGATGATGAAAGCTTACATGGACCTCAGGGGTCTAGACAAGAGCATATAACAGAAATCTATTAGGGCTAATACTCCTATAGCAAACAGCTCTGGCTCAGGAAACAAGTTAACAATAACTGAATATAGGGAGAGAATGGGAGCGTCATATATGCTTGCCCTGATCTGATTCTCTCCTCAGCATTTCTTTACAGATACTCTTGGAAACAAGGCAAGGTAATGGCCTAGAAAAACTTCTGATCTGATCTCTTATGGCCATCTTTGATTGTAATACATTGTAGCATAATAAAGCCCACCCCAAAAAAGAAATGCAAACCTGGGATGCATCAAGGCATACACTTCCAGGTAAGACACGTAGACGTTATAGTTGTATAAATCTCAAACGTGTTCAAGTGCACAAAGGAGCTAGGACAGACAGAGTATTAATACAAAGGGAGGATGGAAGAGCTTGAATTCTTTGTCAGACACTCTCTTCCAGTTCTGTCTTGTTAATGCTTTAGGCTTTAGCAATTTTTAACTGCAGGTTTGAATGCAACAAAGGTTATATGAATGGTTTTCGTTGTATCTAAAAAAGCATTCTTAAATAGTTGCAGAAATAATAGTGTGAATAGCAAAGCTAAGGTAAGGATCATCTTTCATTCAATGAAAAATCTTGCTGCAGTCTAGTATAACAAAAAGAAAGTAAATGGGGTATGGATTAATTCACATTTCTTAAACCCCAGAATCAAAAACGAGAAGCAGTGTCATTTGAACACAATGAGAATACACAGTGAGAAATACCTGGAGTAGCAAAAGCAGGTTTATAATTCCTTAGTGTTTCAGTTATTATGAGAAAACAGACTTCATTTTTAGTAAACTAAAACGTTTCTGATTTTCTGATATTTCCAATCCAAAACGTCTGTTATGTTTTAGTTTGATCTTCCTAAACAATTTTTAAAAGCTCACTGGGACCTGATGGCTGTGCTCTGATTGGGGAATAAATGGCATTTTTTGTTCTTAATATCATGGGGCTTTTGTCATGAAGTGTAATATCACATTTTTATATACTCCAGCACCGTGTATGTTGCATAATGGATGACTTTCATATGAACAACCTGATATAAGCAACAAATAATATTTGGGGTTTAGTATCTCAAATGCATACAGAAACCTCAAGTACGGCTTCCAACCCTTGTAAAGAAATCCCCCAAAGTCAGCCTGGGGCTGGATTACTTCACTCCTGTTTGTAAACAGCAGGAGAGGGTGAAAATGCAAATTAATACTCCAAATATAGATCCGATGGCCGCTGCCTCTGCTGTACACATTTTAGGAGCTACCATACCTTGAGGGCTGCAGCACAAGCCATAGAATAGTTTCACTTACTAACAATGGGGATATCTCCCTATGTTTTACTGGCTGAAGAACTCTGTAGGTTTTCCTGGTGAGGCAGTGATGAAAAGGTCCTAAAAATGCACAGCTGGTATCTTTAACATTGGATACAAGTAAATTAATGTAGCAGAAAGGGCCGATCTTTGCCAGTAGAAACCCTGAACAGTTTGTTACATACCTGTGCTGTACGATTAATACAAAACTTATATGACAGTAGAAAACACATCTTTCACAGAATATGCCTCAACAGTAAAATACTAATCGACATTTACATTACCAAACTAGCACTGAGCCTCTAAACTCCTGTTTCAGAGCTGTTTAATACTTCAGCTATGAAACTAAACCTTGCACTGAAACTGGAAAAAGTTATCTGAAAGATTTCACTTATATTTTTTCACTAAAAAAGTGCATCCAAAATCCATAAAAAATAATTAGGAAACTAACAACAGGACAGAAAGCTGGTGACACTTTCAAAATACCTCTTAAGCACACACAATTTTAGTAAGCTTCTTTCTTATTGTTGTTTTACGTATTCAATAGCTAAGCTGGAAAAAACCCAGATGTACTATGTACTATATGTGAGTACAGTGCTAAATGACACTTCTCGGGGACAGCATGTAAGCAAGGCAAGAAGACTCATTTTTGATGCCCAGTAAAAGAGTTAAATAGTACAAGAGTGTAAGCACTGTTTTAAGTCAAGAATTGCAGCACTAACAATTCTAAAGTGCGACTGTCCATAAACAGACACAACGGACTTCACAGGTTTCTGTCAGGCAAGCTAGCAATGGAAAAAAAACAAGTTAAAAGCAGTTTGTTTGCAAACAAAATCTTGTGTCAAAATCCTTTCATCCTAAATGTTTGTTTCCACTAAGAGATAGCAGGTCAACATCAAAGCTTTCATAAGACAGGGAAAAAAAGTCCGAATAACTGATACTAACAGATTTGAAGATGAAACTCTGATTTGATGCTCATCGTATTTGTTTTTGCAAGTGGTTCCAATTCAGTGTTTCTTATCACACTGAAGTATCTAGCATACTTAATACACACAAACTTTTGTTTTTGCTGTATTGCATATTACATATTTTCCTTTCCTCTAGAGCTCAGCATTTCACCTTTAATCCACTTGTTCCCCAAAATTCCACTCTATACTATTAAGTTATTTTATAGTAATATATTTTATACAATTAAAATATCCACAAAGCAAACAACTGGCAACTTCAATTGACTAACATCTCCAGAATGGCTGAATTGGGCTATAAAAGCAAGGAAGTTTAAAGACTATTTTATGAAGACATGACTTTTAAGATAAGTCTACATGCCTTAATCATTTTGGCTGACAAGGTGGTTGGAGAAATCTGATTTCTCCAATTATAAGTTCAATAGCTGAAATAAGTTTAAAAAGGTCAAGTATAAAAGGCATAAAACATTAATCTCATCATTTTCTGTGCAGCTCGATAAACTCCTAGAAGCTGTAATAGCAGAGACAAATTAAGCAACTTTCTGACCTTTCTCTGATACAAACCTTTACAGTTATTTCATGAAAATCCCAAAGGTTACCAATTATTCTTCTAAAAAGCTCCTCTCCCTCTGACTGGGAATTTGGCATTGCATGCAAAGTTACTTTGTAGAAACACTTCACTTGAGTGCCTTTAGTACAACTGCACAGTTGTAATAAACCCACTAATTTATTTCTTGTTTTGGCCTGGGGAGGAAGAGGACTTGAGGGGAAACAAGCTAAAGCAAGTGAGAGAGAACAAGAGAGGTAGACGGCGAGAGAAAATAAGCAAGAGTACATACGTATGCATTCAAGGTAGAGACACTAAAACCCTGAAAAAAACAAGAACAATCATGTCCTGACCCATATAATCCAGTATCAGGCCTCAGTATATCTACTAAAATCAGAGACAGTACAGGCACACAGCTGTGCAATGGTACACACTAAAGCATTTCAAGCAAAAGCGAGATTTCCAAGTTTTGTGTTAAATGATTTAACTCTCAAATATTTATGATCTTTCCTGACTCAAAGCCTAAAGTTTAACCAACATTTTGGTTAACTCAGAATTAGTGTATTTTTTCAATTGACCAGTGTTTCAGAGATGTGACCTTTTGTAACTGCTTGACGTGTTTTGAATGGTACAAAATAGATGCAGAAGGCTGGTTTGATCAAACAGTTTTCAGTTCAAAATAAAAAGCCATCTAGCCAGTTTATAATTTCTTTATATATTAAATAGCAAAAAAGAAATAGTCACAAAAAATTCACATTTGGAACTACTCAGCTTTCTGTCTTTCAAACATTATGTTTAGAACGGATTTTCTGTAGTTAAGCAATATAAATATTTCACTGACAGAAATCTTAATAGAACCTCCAACAATTTGGATACTAACATGTAAAACTTACAGAAACATGCTGTGCTAACAGGTAGTTGTTCTCAACAGTATGAATAAATCTATATTTAAAAAATGTGCTATTTTCTGAAGTTCCCCTAAATGCAATTTCATGCTAGCAAGTCTGACAGACAGAAAAATTCCGATGATCAAATCAACCAGATGGACCAATGGTTGTGATCATACACTTCTTGAATAAAGCCTGTTAAAATTTCCACACATTCACACAGTAAAATGCATGAAAAATCCACAAGCTGTTGGACATTTCTAAACAAAATGAAAGACAAAACTATCAAGGAGGGTCGCAAAATGATCTCCAATTGTTTTGTGTGTGAAGATACCATACTGACAGAACATACTGAGTCTTTGTGAATACGCAATCTTTTCCATCAAAGCAAATGAATCTGCTTCAAATAATATTCTGCAAAATTCAAACATGAAGATAAATATGGCTGAAATGAGTGAAGATCTAAAAATTGGTATATGCAAAATAACACCTATAAACTTTCAATTCCATGAATTATGCTACCATCCTTTGGGGGTCACCAGAAGGCGATATGGCCCATTCAGAATCTTGTCTTTAACGAGGGATCTTAACTATTTTTGTGTCAGCCATTTCCAAGGGAATGGGATAGTTTTATGTTTGAATTCTTGTGTATCAAGTTAATAGAGCCCACAGTTCTGTATCTTTTATTCACTGAAAATTACATAAAGAGATACCTGTAGTTTTAATTTTAGAAGTCAGTGCCTATAGACACTGTTCTAACTATTGCAAAATATGCATGACTAATGACAAAAGGTAGCCATAAGTAAGGATTAAACAGTGTCCAGTCTTCATAAATATCAGTCTCTGGTTTTACTGAGGTTACTCATGTAGAAAGTTTCAAACTGGATGTGGCTTCCCCCTCTGTCACACTCTGTGCAAGCAACATCACGCTGGCTCATCACTCATTTCCTCAAGTTTCCTTGATGAAAGAGTGAATCGTCTGCAGGATCATGATACTCAAAAGTTCAGTTTCTGGCTCTTGAAATTACTAGACAGTAATTACTTGGCATTAAGGACTTCTACGAATAGATGTAGGTTTCCAGATCCATTACAGTCTATTATGTTATTGCAGCTGAAATTAAAGTGTCATCTTGAGGAGAGAGAGGTGTCCAGGCAGCATCCCGCTCATTCTAATCAGATTACAGTCATTTGACCAATTCTATGTTGATTATTAGATTAATTGAGAAGCATGGAGGGGTCATGGAGAGTATGACTCATTTATTTTCAACAATTACAAAACTTTTAGTTTGTGATTTTACCTCATTTACCCTTCAAGCTCCTTATCTCTACTACTGGTTGCCAAAATACTTTCTACTTTGCCACTTGGATGATCTCATTCAGAGCTGTGATCTTTGTTTTGAGAACCACTGCCTTAATGTCTGCACTTCATACTATTTTTAATGGATCTTTGATGTAAAAGAAAGCTGTAAACATTTACCTTTTTGGTCTACAAAGTCAAACAGAAAATACATTTAGCACTCTTGTTTCTTGAGCCATCAAGCATACTGTAGATGGGCCTACTGTATTCATAAAGTCTTAAAGAGTACAATAAATGTCCAGTATGTTTGCATTACAAATCACCCACAGTTAGTTTCCTCCTAGTTTTAAGCAGCTTCATCACACCATTTGTCTCTTTTTAGAGTATGGACTGTGATTTTCCTGGCTGTCAGTGAGCAGTTCCTTTACCTAAATCAAACAGCGATTTCAGAGGCAAAAGTATTTGAGGCCATCTTACCCCAAGCAAGCCTTGGCACATACTTGCTGTTCTGACCCTACATTCTGTCACTGCCTTTCTGAAGTAGGATATTTAAAATGAATATAGTTCTATAACCAAGATATATTAGTATTACTTAATATTTTAAGCTTTCTGTGACTTCCTATGTCCACCCATGCATGCTTTATTTTGGATGAGAATTGTTCCTTTTTATTCTTTGTGAAATGTAATAAATTTATTACTGAAATTTCTAGACCAAGATTTTGCAACCTTTACAAGCTTCTGAATATGCAGAAATGCTGCTTGTATTTTCTTTCTAAGTTTATTGACTATTTTTTGTAATTCAGTCATCAGACATTATTTTAAAAGGGAGAATAGCAATAAACAGAGAAAAGAGGATTTTTTAGGAAGCATTAATGTCATATTCAAGTATATGACAGTTTATATTCAAGTTTATATTCAAGTATAAACCCATAAAACTACCTACCATATGTTTAAAGTCAGCAATGCATGTGTGTTTGTGAGGCCAAGGCCCATGCTCAGTATTATTCTATTGCTCAGAACACAGATCAATAACTACCACATGCAGCTGAGGTTCCTTCCCAAATCTTGTATTTTTAATTACATAAACCAATGCTTTTAAGATTAATGTATTTCCAGCCCTGCATGTATACAATGTCTTGACATTACCTTTTGTATTGGCTTCTTTGCAATTCTTAACACCCTTTTTAAGTAAATCTTTGTTTATTTAAGAATAACTTTGCTTTTTTTCCTCCCTATTTTTAATTGACTTTGCCTATCACTTGTTTCCTTCAACTCATCTGAAACCCCCTTGAAAGCTAACTCTGAAAGATCAGACCCTGGGATTTACCAAATACTCTTTCCCCTCTGTGCTCTGAACATGGGAACCATTTCTAACACTGTAGAAATGTAGGAACTGTTTTTTAAAGAAAGAACTGTTCTTAAAACTATTTTCCTGGGTGATATTTAAAACAACAATATCTTCAGGATGCAAACTGGAGCTAGGATGAGGTGGATCCAACCTTTCAAGCAATAGCAGTAACTTGCATTCCATGCATGATGTTTATAAGCAAAATAATCCATGTACAAGCTGTGAACAGGCACACATTTTGAGCAAATGGGAGGTACAAAGCAGGTCATTTATAAAGCACGTTACCACCTTTTCCTTTCATTTTCCTTTTTAGCTTCTTGAAGTATCAAATATACATAGAAATACTTGATACCTTTTTCAATATACTAAATAGACACTGCATTTAAGAAATTAAAATGAAGACATACTTTTTCTTTGGGCTTCACATTTCCTCTAATACTGTCAAAAATGTACTCCTAGGTTCCAAAACTATTTCACTTCCACTTCCAAAGCCTAAAAACCAATTATGTATCTCCAACAATATTCATTTCAACAAATTCACTTTTCTAATGCAGAATCTTGAAAGAGTGCCTCCATATTCTTTCATAGCAACATATCATCATATTCACTTCATCATATAACCCTTCTAAATATAAAATAACTTCACCTCAGTATTACCATGATCAGTTGTCTCAATGAATTCCTCATTCCTTACATTTTATCCCTGTTTGTATATATCAACTGTACATGTCTGGTAATGATGATATAATCCTGTCAGCTAGTGGGAAGCTCCGTAAGGGAATCTGTCATCACTCTTTTCCTGAAATAAACTATAGCTTTCGGGGACCTCTGGAAAACAGATACTGACAGAAGTTATTGTGACAATGGGCTGAGTATCCTGCATTACACAACAGGTGCTTTCTGTGTTTCCACTTCCTATGGCCCCCCCATCATGTCTGTATTCGCCTTTCCATCCTCAAGCATATAATTTACCTATGGATTCACCTGCTGGCTAATAGGTTACCCTAACAGAAAAATACCTAGGTGACTGAAATCATACTTTGGAATTTAAAAAACAAAACCAAAACCAAACCAAACAAAAACCAAGAAACACAAACAAACCAAAACAACAACAACAACAAAACTAACCAAAAACCAAAGCAAAACAAAAAACCCACACAAAACTTGACCAACCAAAACTTTTGGAAGATTCCTTTTCTTAATGAATTGCTTTTGTTCGTAATGCCTCCCCTCTTTTTCTCCAAACAAGCAATAAAGTTTGGGGTTTACAATTTCTAGATTCATATGTCAAGTCTTTCCACAGGTCCTTCCATAGGTCTAAACACAATTATGTTCTTTGCAGGTCTACAGCCAAAAGAAAACTTGATACATATATCAAATATCTACACATGACCTGTATAACCTACTTGTTAATCATCTATCAAAACACTGATACACAGGAACTCAGGACTATATTCCCATCTTTGTAAGCAAGACATGTTTTAAAGCTACTTTAAAACAAGATAGCTAGTAATTTACTTCCTTTGTGAAGTGTTTGACTCTATATAATACTTCCTCCATGCTAACAAAAGGTATCTCTGCCTGCAGTGATGTTACATAATCAT
The DNA here is from genome assembly GCA_036873685.1 of Agapornis canus. Taxonomy (NCBI): domain Eukaryota; kingdom Metazoa; phylum Chordata; class Aves; order Psittaciformes; family Psittacidae; genus Agapornis; species Agapornis canus. The sequence goes on from JBAFWW010039002.1 coordinate 37,929, forward strand.
TCTAGCTTTTTATTTTCAAAAAATAGAAGCTACAATTCTTTTGCCTCCAAGGATCACAGAATCACCAGGTTGGAAGGGACCTCTAAGATCATCAAGTCCAACCC
>JBAFWW010039003.1:0-38186 GCA_036873685.1 Agapornis canus
TCAGTGCCATGGGTTAGTGGTGGCCTTGGCAGTGCTGGGGTAAGGGTTGGACTGGGTGAGCTTGAAGGGCCTTTCCAGCCTACGTGATCCTATGATTTTAAATCAAGACCCTTCTCATCCCTGTCAATGGGGGTTGTAACTAGAAGATCTTAAGGTCCTTTCCAACCCTAACTATTCTATAACTATTCTATGATTCTATAAGCATAACCAAAAAGAGGGGAAAATCAGAAATGCCTTAAAAACACACAAAAAATATAAAAAATGGAACAATTAAAAAAATTCTCTTCAATAAAAAGAGTAACTTAGGGAACTGTTCAGCAGCTGCATCATATGGACATAGTGGCAGCACCACAAGAATATTCAACACCTCAAGAAACTACACTGAATTGAACGCTGATAGCTCTTTCCAAGGAAATGTTGGTTAAAAGATGTGTAAAGAGAGGGGTGAAGGGGAGGTGAGTTTAAGATTTCACTTTGTTTTTTGTTGTCCTCTTATAATTTGATTGGTAATAATTTAACCTGACTCCCCCATGTCAAGCCTGTTTTCCTCATGATGATAGTTGCAGAGTGCTCTCTTCCTGTCCTTATCTCAACCCAGTATCCTTTTCTTCTATTTTCTCTCCCCTGCCCAGTTTGAGGAGAAATGGAGCAGATTTGATGGGCCCATGCAGAAAATAAGTCAGTGCAAAATGCCCTCACTTTGTGTTGGTGGTTTTCTTTCCCCATAGAGTTATGTGTACAGTCAATGTTTTTGACCTGAAGTGGTCATTTCTGCATGCTTTCCCATGCCAGATATCTTAAGCATCTTAATCCAACTATCTACGCTGTTTATACAACATTAGATGTCCAAATCCAATAGGAAGTGACTCTCATGTCTAGCTAGTATGTCACTACACAACCCTCTCAATCCTATAGAGGAGCACTCACTCTCTTGTCACACTGGCTGTGTTGTAAAGACTGTCCCTCTGTCCCGCATCTCCCAGGTCAGAGGGAACAGAAGAGAGCTGTCTCAGAGAGATGTCAGTCTGGCTAGCGAATGCTTACACAGCTTACAAAGAGAAGTAGATGACCCTGTGCTCCTTTGGAAATGCTGGCGATCAGAGGAGTGACTGGGGACCTACATCGAATTACAAACAGCAGAAGAAAGAATTGCAGTGGACATAAACCCACGTCCGTTTTAGGAAGTCTAGCACACTGTTCCCATGCTTTGATCTGGAAAACAAAGGAACTATAAGGTAATGTAAAGCTGATGTAAGCGAGAAAGTGCTGAACTTCATGAAGTAAGACACAACTAGCATAAACTAAAAGCTGTGAGATGGCCAAAAGCCTTCCTATTTCTCCCATAGGATAAAATAGCCCCCCTAACCCTTCCTTATTTCCTTATGTTAATGAAATGGCATCAGAATTTATTTGAGCCCCTAAGAAATCACTCTGTTCTTCCTCATGTGTCTGCAAAACTCCAACCCCTTCACTTCTCTGCAGTGATACAAGTGGTTCATTACTTTCTCATGAATATTGGCCATATAGGATGCTTAGGGCTGGGAATGACCTTAAGATCATCTAAAGGCATAAAGGTATCAAAAGACTGAAAGCTGTAATATGCAGAAGACCACTCACAATAGGTTTACTTATGCAAGAGGCGTAAAGATCACCCAGTAGAGCTGAGTAGCCTCGGCACCAGCTTAAATCAGCAAGAGCAACGGGTCTTCAGTCTTCCTTATGGCTTGGGTTTTAAATCTGAAATAGGTCTGACATCATTTTGACTTTTCCCTTGCTTTGAACTTGAATATTCCTGTGTACATTTCTGTAACAGGCAGGTGCTGCTGTGGGCTGGTGTAACAGTACTGGGGTTTCTAACGATATTGCCAAAGAAACAAATGCTCCAAAGCAACTGCATGGAATTACTAGAAAATGAGCTGCCTGATGTTAGCAAGGCATTTACTGACCTGGCAAACATCTACTCCTGACTACATCACAATGGTTTCTGCTCAGGTTTTCATTGCAAAGCTCCCAAGCTGTCAAGAAGCAGGGTACAAAATGCTGGGAGGAGACTACTTCTCTGTGAAATGTGGCACCTCCAGAGAACCCCAGACTGGTTTGGGTTGGAAAGGACCTTAAAATCATCCAGTTCCAACCCCTGCCATGGGCAGGGACACCTCACACTAAACCAGGTTGCTCCAAGCCCCGTCCAGCCTGGCTTTGAACACTGCCAGGGATGGGGCAGCCACAGCTTCTCTGTGCCAGTGCCTCAGCACCCCAATTGTAGTTTTCTTCTTATATCTAATCTGAATCTCCTCTCATTAAGTTTAAACCATTGCTCCTTGTCCTACTGCTATAGGATGTACTAAAAAGCCTGTCTCCATCTTTGTTATAAGCCCCTTTAAGTACTGAAAGGGCACAATAAGATCTCCCCCCCACACACCTCTGCACGGGTAGATGAAACTGCACATCAGCTCAGAGATGCTTGTGCAGGCAGGGTGCGCCTTACCCAACATCGGTAACAGAGCGGGCACCCAACAGGGGTGCGAGGGCACCTCAGAACCCCAAACTTTAACCCCCTTTTGGTGGGAGCTCATAGCATTGGAAACGGGCAGGGGAAAACGTTCGAGTGAGGCGTAAAGCGGAATTAACGGCCCTCAGCAGCAACAGCGGCTCCCCCATTGACTGCTGCCCGCAGCCGGCCAGCCGGGTCCATCCTCCCCTCTGGGGCGGAGGCAGCTGCCGAGGACGGCACGGGACGGGAGGGGATGGAACGGGCTGAGCCGATCTGAGCCAGGAACCGGAAGCCGAGCCGAGCTGAGCCGGTTGATTCTATGATGCTGTGATTGTGCTGGGCATCAGGTGATGTCAGTCAGATAAAAAACCTTCAGAATGAGGGCTCTGCAAGCTTTGAGGAGTACTCAGGAGCTGGCATCCAGAACTTCATTAGACTGTGTGTTATGCTGGAACAGACTAAAAAGATTGCTTCAAATCTAAAGGTAAGTGTGAAATATATGCAGAGAATGCTAAAGGGAATGTATTAATAGACTTTCAGAGCTTTTTTTGTAGGATGCTTTTTGTAAGTTGAGTCTTTTAGACAAAGATCAAAAGGAAACAACAGGAAACGAAGAATCTTTAGGAATGGGTGTAAGAGAGAAGTAATACAAAGTTTGTGCCTCCAGAGGTGAAGGTGATTTTATAACAAAACCAGGCTGGCTTAAGGTAATCACAGAACATTACACACCCCACACCCCCCATAATATAGACTGGTGAGATCTAGTTAGTCTAAAATGAGTGACGAATGCCGTATTTTCATGTATTTTGTATATACAATTAAGTCTTTAAAATGGGTTTTGTTCTGAAGCAGTGTTCTAGAAAGACTGGATTCATGTTCTTGGCTAGGTTCCCACTTGCAGGTTGAATAAGACTCTCACTCATGTGAGACTTCCAACTAAACTTCTAAAGCTTAGGCAATGTTCAGCTTTGGACTATATTTATTTTGTCTTGTAAGTACCACACTGTAGCTATAACCTACTTTGCATTATGTTTGTTTCACCAGTAAACCTATCAAAAGTTGAAGCTTGGCTGAAACTGGCAAATTTAGGTCTGATTTGTGGATAAAGATAATGAAACCAAATTAAATGGATTAAATGGTGTGTGGAGGCAGAATTGAGAGCCCAATGATAAGCCATTTTTAAGAAACCTGAGATAGGGTAAAGGGCAACCAAACCCCTTCACTCCCACCAGGGCATACACATTGCAGGACTCTCTTTCTACCAGGTTGCTAAAGGCCATTGCAGGGTGGGTTTGACAAGGTGCCAACCTTTGTGTGTGCATGAAGAACAGATGTACTGAGCATCTGAATGATCCTCAGGGCTCTGGGCAAGCCCTGATATGCCTCAGCTGTTCTGGAAGGAAAAGAGATGTCAGCTAAAGCAGTAGTTGTTTAATGCCAATGCTGTGGGGGTACTAAGGATGCTAAAACCTTTTGTGTGATTACATATTAAATTGCTCTGTGAAATATTTGTCCAGAAAGAGCATTCCTTAATGAGTGGTTTGTGAGTTTGCCACTGGAAAATCTAAATGTTTACTACACCAATACATTGAAAAACAGCTCCTTGGAAAGCATTTGGTTGTGCACATCTGATGAGTGTTTCCCAGCCTGCTCTGAAAATGGCCCTAGGACTTGCCTTTACTGTTATTTGTCTCTGTATAGGAAAGAGAACTCTGGTATTAGCCTGCACTAAGCAGACATGGATCTGGCATTCCCACGAGCTTCCAGTGTGGCCTCAGTCTCTCTGTAGATTTAAAACCCAAGTATAAAATATAAAATCCTGCTTCCATAGGAAGCTGCAAGACACTTGGACTGTGAAGCAATCCTGTTCTGCAGGAAAGGGAGACAAGCTGGTTCACAGGTTATTTAAGGGTTGTTTTGCTGTACCACCCAGAAGACACACAAGCAAGACATTGCTGGTGACAGTCTGTACCCTAAAGAACTTTTCCAGAAAACAAGAGGATAAGAATCAGAGTTCAAAGGAGAGGGTGTGATATAACTCCTGTGTGCAGCTCCTTAGCCAGCCTGCTGCCTTAAGCATCCTCTGCCTTGCTGTTGTTGGTGCTTCAGTGCTACGTGATACATGACAGAGACGTTGTGAAGGAGTCTACACAGGGACTTTGCTGGTTTCTCTGTAGGTTTTTGTTCCCAGTTGTAAAGGGAAATGTAGTTTCAAGAAGCAGAAATGGAGGCTGCGGTCAACAAAGCAAGGTGGGTGGAAGGATAACAGACACTAGGACTGGTATGAGTATGGTATGGTATTGAATTGTGAAGGGTTTTGGAAGTGAGAACAAGGAGTTTGCATTTGCAGTAGTGAGCGGAGATAAAACAGGAGAACTGTGGAAAACTCAGTGATGTGCTCAAATGAATGAACTTGGGATGATTCCAGGTGTTGTAGCCAGGCCAGAGAAGATATTACAATAGGAAAGATGCACAGGTCTTGGCTAGAACTTCTGTCTGAGACAAGTCATGACACTTTGGAAATGCACACACATGAAACAAATCAGTAGCAATCACACATGAAACAAAGCACATCAGTAACATTATCAGTAAAAACTTAACTCTTCCCTGCCTCCAGACTGTGTGTTGACACCCTAGACCGGGGCTTCCAGAGCTGCTAGTAGCTGTTGGTGCACAGAAGCAGAAACCCTTGAATTCTCAAGGAGCACTCAGGTACCACTTACAGTGGTCTGCATATGATGCATGCCCCTGTTTGAGAAGCATTGTCTGCTGTGTCCCTTCTCCAGTGAGACACTTCTGCTGTATAATCAAAACAGGAAAAGAGATTTATCTGCCTCTGTGAGTCAGCAGAACCACATTAACTCTTCCTGGAAGTGTCGATGCCAATGAATGGGGCTGAGTCATCCCAGGAGCCTCATGCCCACCCAGTCCTCCAGCTGGGAAGCAGCCCTAAAGTGTCAAAGAGAAGGTGGGTACATTTCCCATTCCACTCTGCAGTCCAGCATCAGAATTACTTGCAAGCCAGCAGACAGGCTGAGTCTTGACTGAGAGATTCACAAACCTGTTTCTGGGTTAGATAAGAACCAGACTGAAAAAGAACCAAAATGTGCCTTGTTTCTAGGGAACTCGCTAGCTCACACTGCCACAGTCAGTATCACAGCTGTGTGAATCAATGTTAGGTACTCAGACCCCAAGACTGATGCTTGGACATCTCTGTTATACATTTGCTAAGCTGGAGTAGCTTCATGAAAGTCAAGGGTATCAAAGCTGCAGTTCCTAACTTCTAAAGCACTCTTGTCCTCATCCAGCCAAGTCACCCAAACAAGGAGACTGCTTTCAGCAGGACCATTGCATTCACATATGCTATTCTGTATGGTATCAAGGACTGAGTCCTTAATGTGGAGGTACACAAGTAAGAACAAATGCTGTTTCAGCCTTTAAAACTGATTCCTGGAACAAGCAGCAGAGGAACACAGGCTCTTCAGTGACAGCGATTTTCTATTTTCATGCAAATGCTCCCAGTGTTCTGAAGCAGAAGGAGATGCTTAGCAAATACATGCAGTAGGAACAGCTTTCTCTAAGAGACTGATATCCACTCAGCATTGCCTACTCTTTACATGAAGTAATAATCCCAGGTAAATAGGAAGTACAGCCTCTGATGCTATGTGCCTGTGCTGAAATGGCCAGGTTTAGAAGGTATGCCTGGATTTTTACTAGGTCTTGATTCTGCAGATTGTGGGGATGCATATCAGTCCTCAGGTATGCATCTTAAATTAGTCTGTGGGATTGCTTGCTCAGACCATTACATCAAATGCTATTGTTTCTAATATTACAAGGGAATCCGTCACCCACATCACTGCATTTGCCCTTAGCCCTTTTTACTATGTCACTGTAAAGCACCCAGTCTTTTTATCTTCTCAGAGAGACTGGTAGGTGGCAATCTGTCAACTATAATCAGGCTCCTTTTCTTGAGTTCTAGCTATGAATGAATCTATTGTTTCTCTTCTCACTTATACCCATGTGTTATGGTCTATCCAGACTAATCGTGGTGCTGCTGACAAACTGCACTGGTAGAAATGCCACAGTCTCCTGGTTTCCAAGCTCTGGTGTACATGTCCCAAACCTTATAGGAAGACTCAGTTATGAGAAGATGACATAGGCATGTTTATTCTTTTGGTCACATCCGTTGTACCCAGATAAAACCACAGAGGTGAAAATAGGAAATTTATAATACTTAACTAGCCTAGTGCCTTATGAGGATATTATCCCTATTTTATTGACTATGTATCTGAATATTGAATTAACTTTCATCCCTGCCATAAAATACTCACTTGCTACATTTTCTTCCTCATGCTGGATCAGTAGCATCTTCAAGCAGCAGGTTAGATCAGAATCTGTTTTCCCAGCTCTGCTGAATATATACAAGTACAATGCAAGAAGAGAAAGGAGTATCTTCATCTCTCAGCACAGGGAAGCAGAAATCCTGGTTTAGAATTTTTCCAATTTCCTTTCCATTAACTTTAGTTCATGCTTTTGCCATCTGATTTTGGTTTGTATCTCTTGACACTGCTGAGGCACACATCCCTGTGTACAGTTACACAGATTGCTTCTTTGTGCTACAGAGTGATAGATGCTAATCCACTGATCATGGCTTTTGATGTATATTTGAACTGATGTCAGAGCCTTAAGTTTTACACTCAGAGCCATGTAATATATACAATATGAATATAACTTTTAAGAACCCCCCATCATTAATCTTGGATTTTCATCTGGTTTCTATTAGGGTCTGTTATCATCCCTGTGCAGTTTTGTTTTTTATTATGCTGATGTCAAAAACCTTCCTCAGAAGCCTGAACCTTGACTCACGTACTTAGAAGTTACAGAACCTTCCCCAGGGAGCATTGGTTTTCTGCCTGCAGTATCTGAACTGGTACTGCAAGTCCTCCTTGTCTATGTCTTGTACCCACCAGTTCTGAAACAGCGTGACTCTGAGTTAGTGCCTTTCACTATGTAAAATGACCATTATAGTTTATTGTCACTTTCTGTCAGCACTTCTGCTTAAATGAACATACTAGATGGCTGGTCCCTGGAGTCAGGAAGCACAGTTTCAGTTTAGGGACATTTTTATCTCACTTCTATTCTCCCTACTTCTGGCCTGCAAATAGGAAGACAGATTTGATATGTTGGCGGTGATAAGAAGGATGCTACAGAAATGTTGAGTGGAAGTAGTTGCTTGGTAAACTGGGAGTGCAGTAAAGGGAAAAAAAGGGGCTAGTGACACGTGTTAACCCAAACCCCCCCCCCCCAAAAAAAAAAAAATCAAGATATTGGTGTCTTCCAGAGAAAATCACATTACAGGGAGAAAATTAGGAAGAAGCACGGAGCATCAGCCTTAGTCTGCCAGAACTCTTGTTTTTCATGAGGTTGGAGGAGGTGGATATTAGACTCTCCAGCTGTTCTCCCTGTTGTCAAGTACCCTGGTAGCTGCTTTTCTCTAGAGATTTTACAAATGCTGATGCTAATTTTGGTCTATAATTTTATACCCTTGAGCACACACATAAGGAACAAAAATGAGTTTAATAAACAGGACTCACTGAGGCTCTGCTGGTTAGTGAAGATTAATATGATTAATAGTTTAGCATTACTTTCTTATTCAAAATAGCATCCTGAGCATCAAACACTGATGTGAGCCACTATAAAGATTTCCCCAGTGGTAAAATCAGGTTATATCATGTAAGCAAAACTGTCCACGTAACTTGGATCTGAGACTTAACTGACACAGAAGCCCTTGTGACAGTCCTTTGGGATTTCTTCTGTCACTGTCAAAAAGAGGAACTTGAAGTGTGCTTGAAAATGGCATCTTCAAAAGCAAAGTCCAAAAGCAGTTTCAAGGCAGTGGAGCTTCTTATTTACCACAATCAGCAATTGCCTCTTCCACAGGCAATTCTGTCATTAAATGAATGAATGGGGTTGGAGTGGATGATCTCCAGAGGTCCTTTCCAACCCTGATGATTCTGGGACCTTGTGACTATAAAACCATTCTGAAGTAGAACTGAAAAGAGAAATTCCTCAGGAATTTTAAATTCTAAAGAATTTTGTTTCTAAAGTCTTATTGTCTGCATTTAAAGAGTTGGCTCAATATTACCATGTCAATAACAAAAAGCTGTTTTGTGCCAGCCATACTATCTTGATTCATTTTGCTTAGACTTTTCATCACATTAATGTCTGATATGTTACATATCTGCAATATTACATTTATATATTATGTAACACAAACGCAGAATCTCATGCATATAAAAGCCAATATCAAGCAATAACATCAAAAGGGGTTGTATTTTATTAAACTAAGCATTTCTACAAGATCACAAACAAATTAAGAAGGGAGAGGGGGCTGCATCATTGAAAAATGAACTGGAAAATGGAAAGTTATCACAGAATGGGTAGATACAAACAGAGTACATTTTGTACCAACCTTTCAGGCCAGGCCTTTGGCTCATTTACACACCAAACATTGCCCTGGTGATTAATGCTGCTGGAAAAACCTCTTGTAGAGATTTAACTTCAGGTCACTCACAAATGGTCAGATTCTTCTAGCCTCCTAATGTATGATTTCCAATGTGCCAGGGCTACAGAGAGGTAGGATTCTGGATGCTAAAGGATTCATTCAAAAAGCCAGGTTTTCCTCTGAATGCACCATTTACATCAACATCATCCTGTTTGTTTTGTCACAGTTATTTCTGATTAAACACATAGGAGTGGAGAGGCTTGAGACCATGAATTTCATTGCAGCATCCACCTGCTGAAATAATCGTGTTCCCTGTGATTTCAGCAGTAATTTTGGGGTCATGTTTTTCAGCTTCTGGACACTGCTTTCAAAGTCAAATTTATTGAAAAAGTATTTGCTTCACAGAAAGCATTTGCTCCCAAGACACGTGGGGACTGTCAGCACAGAATGAACAGCTCCAGGAGCTCAGCACTGAAGACGATCACTGTTTGTTTAAATACCTGTTGTATGACTGCACCAGGATCCATTCAGCTCACTGCAAAGGAGTTACAAAAGGCACTAGAAAAAACTCATGGATGATAATTTTGGCAATGTTCTTGTATATAGGTAGTCCACAAAACTATGCCAAGAGTTGAAAGACTGTACCTGAGGCAGGATGATACATATATATATATATATATATATATATATACACACATATATACGCATACACACAAATCTGTATTATATATAGATAACATAAAACATGAAAATTTCTCTTTCATTTTCCCATTGAGTTTTCTATAAAAGCCAGACTCAGACATACAGTGGGCTTCAACACTGCTCAGTGTAACCACGAAGCTCCTAATGGGAAGCAGTTCCTGGCCCTCTATATCCTGCCTCCATCATAAGTCTAGTGCATGGGCCTCAGAAGAGGCCCTGGGGTGAATCCCAATACATTGATCAACCTGTCTGGTCACCAGACAGACGAGGGTGCTTTGCTCTGCCACCGCTTCCTGCAACTTCAACCCGTGACTGCAAGTACCTGGGAATATGTCCTGCATTTTGCTCTATGTAAGTGTACAGAAGCATAGAATAGCTTGAGTTAAAAGGGACCACTGTATCCAACCCTTCTGCTTGAATCTGTGTCAACAACAGCAGGTTGTTCAGGGCAATGTCTGGTCAGATACTGAATATCTCCAAGGAGGGAGACTCCTCAGCCTCTCTGGCCAATCTGTGCCAGTCCTTGACCACCCATATTTAAATGGAATATTCTTAATTTCAGTGTGTGCCTGTTGCCTCTTTTCCTTTAACTGGAAAACACTGAGCTACAACTCAGTGGATATCACTACAGCACCTGGCACAATAAGAACTAGGTTTGGTGGTGCCCCTGGAGTAAAAAAACATAGAGCAATAGCAGTAAGCTAGTCAGGATTTCAAATAAGTAGTACTCATTTGTACTACTTATTTGTACAAATAAGTAATACTGCTTTCAAATAAGCAGTAAGTTATTCAGGATTTAGAATCTCCACAACATTCCCGAAGGCTTCAGGTACTTCTTAATTGAATAACACCATAGACATTGCTTGAGATGTCCTCACTGTTGATGGAATGGGAGCTAGGAGTATCACCACCCAGGAACAGTGTCAGCCTCCTTGGTTACTGGAGCTCCTTCTGTGCACCCAGAGGTGAGGCCGGGAGACAACAACAAAGTGAGGCTCAGGCAATGAAGTAACAACACCTGCATGGGGCAGGAAACCTGCTGGACACTTGCAGCTCGCCTTGGGAGCTGGGGGCTCTGCAGAGTGTGTGGGCTCAGTATTCCTCTCCCCCCATCCTTTGACTGAAGTTTGACATAAAGTTGAAACTCAGCATTACTTGTCAGGAAAGAATGAAATGATCCCTAAGGTTAGCAAAGCACTCAAGAGACTCTTTGGGAAGAAATGTGCTATGTAAATAGAAGCTGATTCCTAGAGGTTATTAATAGATATAGCTGCAAAAGTAATGTGCAAACTACAAAGGAAAGATCATTCTGAATTAAATTACCATAATTTTTTTCATTGCTGTCTCTTTTCAGGAGACCTGGATAATGCTGCTCACAATGACAGGTTGAATAAGAGACAGGGTTTGTGTGGGCCAGAGGTGGGAACAGAGAAGGAGACTAATTATATCTTTTTTAACCTTTGCATGCAGCTGGGCAGGATAAAAATGAATTATGCATAACTGAGCTGTTATCCCAGTGGAGGCTGCAAAATGGTGCCCAGGTCATCCAGAAACATGGTCTGAGCTGTCCCATTTCCTCTGGATCTAGCCATTTTGTAAATTATTATGTAAAATGGGCATTCTCTGCATGCTTCGCCTAAGACCCATGTTATTATCCTATGGACAAATCAATGCAGAGGGTGAAGGGCAAGCACTGATGTGGTATGGGAGAGCTACAAGTAGCATTCTTCAGTGTACTTTTTGAAACCTCCTGAGTTTAATGGGTTAAAGATGATGACACTGCTTTTACAGTCACTCAGATATATCATTTCAACACTTTATTGTGTGGTATTTATTCCACTTTCAATGCATGTTGTGACATGAAGCTTTGTTCAAAAGTCAGAGATGGATGAGAAGGTTTAGAGGGGCCTTTAATACATGTATTGCTCAGCAAAGTAGCAGGTATCTGACTACAAAGGGAAGAAGCCTCTTTTCAGGCCCATGAACCCATGATTAAGGATCTGGAGCATCTCTCCTATGAGGAAAAGCTGAGGAAAATTGGTCTGTTCAGCACAGAGAAGAGAATGCTCAGTAGAGAGATCTGAGCAATGTGTATAAGTGTATCTGCAGGGAGGGTGTCAAGAGGATGGAGCCAGACTCTTCCTGCTGGGCCAGGCAATAGGACAAGAGGAACAGGCATAAAATAAATCACAGGAAGTTCCACCTGAACATGAGGAAGAACATCTTGACTGTGAGTGTCTGAGCATTGGAACAGGCTGCCCAGAGAGGTCCTGGAGTCCTCCGGAGAGCTATCTGGAGTAATGTGCTCTGGGTGACCCAGGAGGGCAGCTGGACCAGATGATTTCCTGGGGGCCGTTCCAGCCTCAACCACTCCATAATTCTGTAATTACAAAGAGACAGAGGAATACATTCCCATGAAATAAGAACCCTTCTCTCTGCTCCTTGATTTTCTTCTCCCAAATCCAGTTCAAACTATGATTTAAGCTGTGTGGCATATTACTGATATTCTGTAACTCTATCACTTTAAAGGGGGGTTGGCATAAGTTGAAGTGATATTCCAAGGAAGGAATTTGATGTTGAATTTTTCTGAACTCTATTCCCACCAGTTTGCAGTGTCATCTCTGCCCTTCATGCTCGGATGGGAAAGAAGGGCAGAACCTTTTCTTGTGACCTTAGTGATGTAGGGGCTGCCTGTAGACCAGTCTGGACTTCTCTTAGCAGCTGGAACACTGACTTTGGCCAAATGACAGCAAGTGCTCATTGGGTTTACAGAATGTTTTTGTCTGATTGGGAGGCATAATTCTGAATTGCTTCTTAAGCTGACTGACTATAACTAGGTGTGATTGCAGTTTCTTGTTCCACATCAAGACAGCGAAAGCAACATGCAGACATGCACCAGCTCTCCTCTAAGGAGACAGACTTTTCCACTCCGGGCACTTCAGCCATCTTCCCAGGCAGCGTTTTTAATTAAAGTTGTAATTTATCCCAAGGAGAAATCCAGAAAAATCTGCGGATATTTTCTTCCTTTCATCAACCCTCTGCCCTAGGCAAGCAGATAATGAACCAGTCACGTCGATATAGGGCTCACCATGAGCTAATTTGTTGTATTTTGGAGCTTGCTGTTTAGTACAGACTGAGGATTTCTCCCAGAAACAGCAGAGTATTTTGAGCTGACTGGACAGAGGAGCTGGCTTCCTCCAGCTCTTTAGTTCTTCAGCAGAAAGGCAGGCACCAGGAGCATGCACTTCAGTAAGTCAATAAACACTGAATGGATGGGAAATGCAGAGGTGTGGTTGTGATGTGCAGTGTCAGTGTGTGTGTGCTCCCTCCTTCCTGCAAGAAGCTGCCTTTGCAGGCATCCCACAGGAGATGTGGGGAGCAGAAATACCTGTGGCTGTGCTGGACTTTCTCTCTTGGCTTCTTCCCCCCCATTCAGGACTCATTATCACCTCCACACAGCCCATTACAGTGCAGGATTCTCTATCCAATCCCATCAAATCAGTTCTCTCGCTAAACCTTCTCATCAACTCCCATGATCTGGATTTGTTGCTGTCACCTCATTTTCTTTGATGACTTTGCTGCTGCAGAGAGGTCAGATAAAGAAGCTGGGGAAAGGGCATGGGAGCTGAAAACCCTCCTATGTCTTTGCCCATCAAGAAAGTTATTCAGGGCTTGAGGCTTGCAGCCTTTCAGTGAGCACTAAGCTGGGACTGAGGCTGCATTTCTAGGGAATCATTAAAGGGGAAAACTAAGAGGGCTGAAGAGGTAAGAAGTAAACCAGCTCACACTGTTGCCAGTTACTGTATGTGCATGGACTAGATCTTATCCACTTCTGAGTCAGGTGTGGTACAAGTAGGCATCCTCATGTCACGCTGTTGTCATGAGAGGAAGAAGATAAGAGTGTATAATTCTCTCCTGCTAAAAATGGAAGAGCTGGAAGCTGATTTCCTAGAATCATAGAACCATAAAATGATTTTGGTTGGAAAGGACCTTAACATCATCCAGTTCCAGCCCCCTGTCATGGACAGGGACTCCTCACACTGGACCATGTCACCCAAGGGCCTGTCCAAGCTTGAATATTTCCAAGGACTTTAAATACTTACAACCTCCTCTTGCCTGTTTGATGTTCTGCAGCTCAGCTTCCCACTTACTGAGGCAACAGTCCTAGCCTAGACCTGCCCTGCCCTTGTCATGCACTGGTTCTGAGCATAAGGAGGGCACGTGGGGATGGAGGTGCCCCTGCTACCATAGGGTAAGGCATTCAGCCACACAGGGCTCTGGGTTGGGGTGGCTTCCTGAGTGCAAATTTGGGCCAGAAATGAAGAACAAGGCTCATGGTTGGAAGATATTCTCTTGACACCAGGGCCAAGAGAGATGCTCTTGAACAGCAGGGCTTATTCCCAGTTGATGATCCAGAACTTCTCCTGAAGTTAGGGGGTCTGTAGCAGCAGGAGAGTTGTGATATCACACTGTCCAATTTGTGTCCTTAGTAGAAAGCAGACCATGAAGCCTAAATTCTAGGTTAGGAACTTCCTCAAATTTCAGCACTTCTATGGCTGAGCCTTTTCCAGGTGGCTGCCATTTGTTCTTTTCATGTGAAATTCATGGGGATGCTGCATGAGGTCTGGAGCAAAGAAAAGGAGATGGAAACAGCCTCTGGATGGTGATGACTGTGACATCATCCTGGACCTGGTTTGCTTGAAGTTAGCTCTGCAGATGAGCAAAATAGGAATCTGTTTTCCTTGGAAGCTCATCTCCAGTTTAGCTCCAGATTTACAGCCAGCAGGGAATCCTTTCTGCTGATTGGAGTCCAGAACCAGGTGGGACCTGCGGAATTTCTATGTGAGATCTTTGAAGGAAAGCAGATCCTTCCAGGGAAACCTGTGCTACATCCGTGCCATTTTTACCAGCTAAAACATTTGTGTGCTGCTTGAAGTCTGTGTTAGCCCAAGCGTGAGAGCAAACAGCAGGTGTCATCTGTGATCAATTCACTTCCAGTGTTTAGACAGGAGCTGAAACCTCAGGTGAAGCTCATGACAGGGTGTAATCAAAGACATGCAGGTGCTTTTAGAAATCTCATAAACAAAATGGCTTCATGAAGTCCCTAGTTTTGGTCTTGGAATATGGGAAGGCTTTATGAAACTGAAGATAGTCTTCACTGGACTAACCTTGAATGTCAAACCCCCTGATGGATTCAGGCTCTCATTTTAATTCAGTGATATTTTTCTTTAGACCCACTTCCAAACTTTAATCTCTTCTTTCAGAGGAGGAAACAATATATATGCTAAGCACAACTTCATATCTGCTGATGGACATGCCTGCTTGTATCCCATCAGGACCAGACACGAAGAAATAGTCTAATTCTACATTTAGATTATTCTAATGCCTCCATTTGTGCATTTCTTGGTGTGCTCATCTAGAATTTCCTACACTGTGATTCTCCTGTTGTAAATTTATACCAACTTCATCTGCTGTACATTTATATAACCCTGCAGAGTTCCCACTAGCACCACCAACATTCAACCTTGAGCAGTTACAGCAACTGCACAGTACACAGCAAGGGAATCTTTCTATTTGTAGTTTAGTAAATCAGAAACCTACATGGTAACACACGTTGTAATTCAACAGTGGGTTCTAAAAAATGCAAACAGGAAAACAGAGGAATCAAAGCTAAAATTACATTGATTTAGATTGAAGGGAAAATCTGAATGCATAGCAAAATCAGTGAGAGCCTGTCTGTTCACTCTAGCTTACTCTGTTTACTAGAACCTCTTTACTCGGTTATGTAAAACCATGTAAAAAATTACATGACATGCTTCTTCTGAGTGGAGTATCACACTAGATATTGCCCCTTTTTGTTCAAAACCAGTGGTGAGGTGAAGGTAAGTTCTCTGTCTCTGTTCATAGAGATAGGCAATTTGACTGAATAGATCACTACAGATCCTCCAGGTTTGACTTGGAGAAGTTTTCCAAAGATGGGCATTACTGTTGTGAGGTCAAGATGCTGCCAACTGTAAAGGGAGCTCATAGTAATCTTCTGCATCAAGGAGACCCATACCTCTCTTCGTTCTGGGCAGATGTTCTCTTCTGGCTCTGGCGATGCCACCTGAGGACAGCACTGATTCTGCTCATGGCTCTCCTGAGGCTCTCAGCTCCCCATCACCTGTAGGTACCCGTTTGTCTGCCCACCACTCTGCTGCGCCAGCTCTGTCTGATCTACCCTGTGAGTATTGCCTCGTACTCATCCTTAAAAGCAAGATGATCCCACCAACATTGATATTCCTGAAGCAGGGGAGGGAGCGTTCACATGGTCCCTTCCACTGGCAGATTTGGGGCAGTGGCAACCTCCAACACAGATGTGGTGACAGGCAGCTGGGGATGGTACAGCTGTTGCAAAGTGAATCTCTGTGTTCATATATGCATGCATATGTATATCTATTTTATAGCCTGAACATTTCTCCTTTAGAAAAAGGAGCCTGTGGTCTACAGTGAGCAGACTCACCTCTGGTACCTTGTAAAAGTGGCTGTTTCTGCCACAGTCAGAAGAAAACAATGGTCCTTCTTCTGAAGTCAGTTCACACACACGTGCAGAAGGGTTAAGAGTTTATTCTGCTTTTTTAACCCAAGACTAAGACTTCCCTGTACAAGTGACATCCCCTGCTCTCCCCTTATGGCATTTTTACAGGATGTCTAAAGAATAAAAGGAGGGTTAAGGTTTTATTTTTAGCCTACCCATTTCCTTTGGCTGTGCTAAGAGTTTAAAACCTTCCTTTGTGATTTCAGTGCTGTAAGGTGACTAGTTTCCTATAATTTCTCCTAAAGAGAGAGGTTTGCAGTCACACTGCATTACATGTGTATAGCTTTACTCAGGAGAACAGAAATGTTTGCCAGGATTTAAGGGGATTTGCTGAACACTGAATGGGTCTCTGTTACAATTTTGTGATGATTTTCTGTAGTCCAGATACTGCTTTTCACACTGATTCTTGTAACAAGACATCTCTTCCTGCCTTCACCCCTTCTGTAGTGTGCATAACTCAGTGTACGTGTCACCAATCACTTTGGTTTTACTCAATGTTTAAATTGTTAAGTTGGTTGGAGATCCCTTCCAACCCGATCCGTTCTGGGATCTTGGGATTCAGTAATATCTCGTTTTACCATCAGATGAAGTCCTGCTTTTATTTTCATTCTCCATTCTAATGGTACTTGGTATACTTATTTTTGGCAGGACACTGAAACCTAAGTCAGTGTTACTTAATTTATAACATACCCTTGATATATTCTGGTCCATTGAACAAAAGAATGTCTTCACAACCTCTTCAACAGACAAATTATAGCTCTATTTAAGCATCTGCTTTTGAGACGTTCTTTTGCTTTAGCCCACGTAGGACATTCAGTTCCTCTGACCATATTCCCATGTGGGATCTGGGTAGCTGTGCCACAGTGTTTCATCCTGTGCCTGCTTTATGGAATAAGCTTGATTTTTGAACTTTAAATGAAAGGCGCAAATCTTTTCCTGTGCCTACAATCGTTATCTTTGGCTTGCAGAAGGAGAATCATCCAAGAAATGCCAAAAGCAGGGAGATTTGCTGGGTGCCAAATGTATTACTGCAAAGGACCCAAAGATGTAAAAAGCACACAATGGAATAGTCAAGGACATCTTTTCATAGCTCACATCAAACCAGATTATTCTAAATGTCTTTATTTTCCTATTATTAGAAGCTCAATTTGTGTAAAAAAGTGTAGGAGATGAAAATGTTGTTGCTACTAAGCAACTGTAGAACACATATAATGATTAAAAAATATTACTGGTTTTATAATGTGCAGTAGCCATATCTATATACTTATATATACATGACCTTATCATATAGATAAAGAAACTCATTTTTTATTAGCTGCTGGGGCATTTCTTTCTATTTCCATCCCTTTTCTAACAAACAGACATTTTCTTAGTGCAGGCAGGTTGCATTGGCTTGCTTGTCAGAGGTTCACTTCATCAAAGGCATTTAGGTCAGAAATGTCAAAGGGCATTTGTTGCCTAAAATAGCACTGAGGAGCTGGGCATAAACCCCTCACAAAAAATACAGGGTGAAGCCATGCTTCAATTCCACTGCATGTGGTGGCATTCCCCCATTTGCATGATTTGGTTTAATAACTATTTGCTATAGTTGGCCAAAAAGGGAGAATGCAGGGGAGGGAGAAAGCAGGGGTGGGGGAAGGCAGAGAACACGAGCAAAGAGTCCTGGAATCCCAAAGAAAAGGGGGATCAGCTCCTTGAGGGCTGGAGAAAGCTGAAGGAGGTGAAGGAAGAAATCCCAGCTGTGGTCAAAGCAAGGCCCCTCCAAGACTGCAGCTGAAAACTCAAATCTCAAATGTTAGCAATTCCTTTCAAGATGTTACCAGCCACACTGGTGTGTTGTCATGGGGAGAAAAAGGCGTTACAGCATCAAAGGAAATAAGGAATGTAATGAAGAAAGAAATTAGAGGAGTAATTTGCATCTATTTGGTGGTGCAATCTTCAGAGGCACTTTTGTAATTAGAAGGCTTGAGCTGTACGTATTAAGAGTACCCAGAGGCTGGTGGAAGTCTCCAGAGGGGTTTTGAGGCAGTTATTTGGATGGTCACAGAACATTTCTGTAGCCTCACAGTATCTCAGCAAAATGAGCTATTTTTCCTTCATCATTGAAACCTGACAGTCCACAGGGAAAAAAACCAACCTCTTGCAGGAGCCTGTTTCTGTGAGCAAAGAGAATGCTTTCCCAGAACTTCTGATGAGATGATGGGAATGGCAAACTCCCTCTATCCACTGGGGTGTGACCGTATTTGAGTGTACCCCATCTTAGTTGTGACCATTTTGGTCTTCTCTTGTGTTGTGGGTTTGATTCATTTCTTATTATACTTTCTGTGAGTGTTTCAAGGTCTGGATAACTGTTCTGGAATAAGCAAATCAATAGAAACTACATGGAGGGTCAGAGAGAGCAATTCCCTGCTCTGCTGAAGTCAGTGGAGACAGGACAGTGAGAAAGGTTAGCACACTTTCTGGTTTATCACTTCAGATGTTACTTACATGGACTTTTTTATTATTAGCAGCTAAAGCTTCCAATGGCAAAAGCATATAACCCATACATTTTGTGAATCTGAAAACTAAACCTTTGATTTTTAGAGGCTTATTTACATGTATCGGTTACTCTGAAGCTGAGGCTTGAGTGAAACTGAGTTTGATTTTCTATATACTTTTTTTAAACCATATTCGGGAACTGCCTCAGTCTGACTGCTTTTTCCTTCTTTTCTACCATGCATTTCCTTCATCTGGGACTTTCTCTGGTCCTCAGGTTCTCCTTTCCCTGGCTGTGTCCTGTTTCACAATATTCTATGTCTCTGCCCCTTCCCTGTGTGCCCAGCTCTGTTCATTAGGTAGATAATTGACTGTGACCATTTCGCCTGAAAACAAGACTCTATCCAAGTCAAACTTATCCCAGCTGAAGTCAAACTGAGTCACAGTGTCTAATATGATCCCTGAGAACAGCTCCATGGAGGTAAATAGTGTGGATTTAAGTCTGAGTTTTTGCTTATATTTCAGGGGTGATTATTTAATCAAATTCCAGTCTAAAGTTACAAGTTTTCAAACCATATTTTCATTGAAAACGATGAAGAAAAGAGCTCATTCATTCCATTTAACCAATACCTATTCTCTTCACACAGCAGCTGTACCAAAGACAAAAATCATTCATTTCTAGCCTACACAAGCAGGCTGCTTTCACAACTGACTTGCTTTACCAACCTTTTGCTGTAACCATGGACCTATAATGCCCTGTTTTGTGTGTAGTGAAATTTGTGTTGCTGATAAAGAGGATGTGGCTGAAACAAAGGTGTTTTCCACTATTCTATAGATAAACCTCCCAAAGTGTCAATTGTGACCATTCCTCTCTCCATCTGAACACTTGAGGCTTTTCAGAAAGCTGCTTTTATGTAAGATTAGAGAGCTGTCTCCATGACATGATGCTTGGCTTCTCTTCACCATTAGTTGGGCGTTAGTTGTTCTGGCTGTAAATAGACAGGCACAGATGGTACCACAACTCTCTGAGCCTCCACACATCTTGCACTGCAGGCAGTTTTGTTATTCTTGTTATCCCTCTAGCAGCTCCTACTCTTTCCTAACTGTTGAGCAGAAAAAGGGAAGGCTTAGGAACAATCAGTCCTTTTCCTCTCTAGTATTGCTGAAGGCTTTAAGCAGGACAGCAGCATTCATTTTGACTTTCATCATTTTAACAAGACGAGCTTTGAAAGTCCCTTCCAACCCAAACTGTGCTACGGTTCAATGATTCTATGAAGCAGAATTGCTGCCAGGCTTACCAGGAGGAGGCAGTCCTCCCTGCAACAGCTGAGCAGAACTAGGTGGCCCAATGGCATTAAACTGTGAGACATGAATGACACATCTTCCCCTCAGTGCCCTGCAGCTCTGACAATGACAGAGAAAGAACCACAACAGATAAAAGAGAAGCTGCTATATTGACAGCCTGCCTTGGCACACAGGAATAGTGTTTTCAGGAAAAGAGGCTGGAATAATCAGCAACACTGAACCTGGAGAGGGCATGGATACAAAGGACTTGATAGTCATAGAATCATAGACTCACAAAATCATAGAATCATAGACTCACAAAATCATAGAATGGTTCTGGTTGGAAGGGACCTTAAAGATCATCCAGTTCCAATACCCTGCCACCACTGCCAGGGACACCTCCACCTCCCTATGCACTTCATGGGGAAGGTAAAAAGAGTGCTGCTCTTTAGTCTTGCATATAACAGAGCAACAAGGCAACAAACTGTAACCTGAGAAAAGGTAATCAATTTTATAGAGAGTGCAGTTAACCTCCTACAATAACCACTGAAGCCAAGAACTTAGCGAGACTATAAAAAGGATTAGATATTTGTATAAATTATTAAAATATTCTTTTAATATTTTATCTAGCCCATCTAATGTAAGGTTATAAGCTTCTGTGTCTCTAGAGAAGTCAAGTTACTAGTGTAAGAGTAAGAAGTAGTCTGCCTTGCTGGCAGGCAAATCAGTGACATGGTAATGGGTGGGCCATTCACCTGTTCCTTGACAGCAGTTCCTGCATTTTCACCTAAGAAGCTACTAATAAGAACTGGTAAAGGTTAGACAGTATGTTGATGAATAGCTCACCTTGCTCCTGGGCCTCAGACTCTTTATGTAAACCTATGCAACACTTTTTTAGGGGGACTAAGCTTTTTCAGGTATACTGATGCCACAGCAGTAAACAGAGGAGTAACATCTGCAGATGCACAGGTTTTTGTGGTCAGGGGATGGTTTCCTTCCTCTTTATCTGCCTCTATTTAGTCCAGACTCATACACTAGAGCCCTGTAATAATGCTGGAGAGGGACTCTTAGAATCATAGAATAGTCCTCTTTCTTTGTCAGGAACTGTAGTGACAGGACAAGGGGTGATGGGTTCAAACTGAAACAGGGGCAGTTCAGGTTAGATCTAAGGCAGAAGTTCTTCCCTGTGAGGGTGCTGAGGTGCTGGCACAGGGTGCCCAGAGAAGCTGTGGCTGCCCCATCCCTGGCAGTGTTCAAGGGCAGGTTGGATGGGGCTTGGAGCAACCTGGTCTTGTGTGAGGTGTCCCTGCCCATGGCAGGGGGTTGAAAGTGGATGATCTTAAGGTCTTTTCTAATGCAAACCAGTCTGGGATTCTGTGATACAGCTTCTCTTACACAGGTACCACTCCCTTGTTACTCTGCCCTGCCCTGGGGAGTTATTTATCTGTATTTATCACCCCTTCACAGGCCCTATCTTAACCAAGACTGTAATATCCTGTAACAGAAGACAGGCTTGCAGGAGAGGAGAGCGTGAGGAAAATATTGTGAGAAGGAACGTCACGACTCACCTCTTTTTTTAATGAAAGGATTGACTGAGAACAGTCCATCAGAAGGGGTAGACACCCAAGCGATGATAGATGGATTTCCTAGCATTGCAGTGCTTTAACAGGAAAAATGAAAAGCATTGTGATCCTAAGTAGAAGCTGTGACTGTCATGTAGAAATAAATCTATGGCAATCTGAAGAGGAAGCAGTTGAGGGCACAAAAAGCCTGATGAGATTATAAATAATATCTTATGTTGCATTACAGCATATTCACGCTATTTGTGTTTCCTCAGCTCCTCGCTGTAGATTGCTATCAGTTCACCCCTTATCTGTTGCAGACTTTGGCTCTCTCTTAGTTCCCCCATAAATGAGACAGTTTGGACACCAACATGCAGAAGTGGGAGGTTGTCTCATTTCTCTGCAGATGCCAATATATGTGGCAAATCCGGGTGAAATCCTGACTGTGTGAATGTCTCAGGATATGGCAAAATGCATGGGAAAAGGCAAGTAGAGTTCCAGTTCTTTGTGAATGTGAAGACAAATAAACACATAATTCACTTGACCGAGTCAGTGTTGATGGCTTTGAAATCTATGGAGTGGTTTGATGGTAGTTGTTTGGTTCAGGCTTTTCTGCATTGTTTTTCCTGGAGGCTCCCAGGGAAGCTTGAGGACATCCTGCTGCAGAACACGGGAGACAAGTGATTCTCCCATGCTTGGTGCCTCCCAGTTAAAACCAGTTGCATTCCTAGAACAGGTGCATCAGCTGGACATGTGATTAGGATCAATGCACAGCTGCAGAGGGGAATTTACTGGCAAGCAGTGTCTTCTAAAAGCAACCCTTGTGTATCAATGAGACACTCCCTGTACTCTTGCTTACCTGTTCATCTCCTCAGTATGCCCTACCTTGCCTTCAGAGTGGACTCTGTTGGAGGCAAAGCCTGTCAGCTACCATGCAGTACCACAGCAGGGTGGGCCCGCAAAGACGTTCTCAGTGGAGGTCTTTAACAGTATTCCAGACCTTTCCTGATTCCTGACACTGGTTCTGCCAATGAATAGAGCAGAGCATTAGAGCCAGGTACGTGTCTACCACTTACCCCCTAATGGTTTGCTGGTGAAGTGAGCTGCTTGCAGGAGTTGCTAAGTAACCAGAACTTGCTGATCACTTCTGTGAGTGATGAGATGCTTCTGATGCTGTCATGCTTCAGAATTTTATTTTGTATTAGGTATTATATGTTTTCAATCCATTCTTATAAGGACAGATGCATGGGGAAGTTCTTCAGTGAAGCCAAACTTCTCGCCCCATTGTTTTATGTCTAATTTCACTCTTGCAAAACACTGTAATAAAGCAAAATTGACCAGGGTTTCTGAAAGTGTGGTTTTAGGGAGAATTAGAGCTGTTCAGGCCTCTTTTATCTTCTAGACACCAGCTCAAGGGCTGACTCTGAAAACACAGACATCTTCATTGACCACTCCACTGCCTGCATCTGAACAAAATGATGATATACTCAGTAGAAGAAAAGTGGGAGTTTTGTAATTATGCTTGCCAGTAACACTAAAAGCCAAACATTATGTACCAGAAATGGACTGAAGCTGGGAGTTATGCCCCTTTCTACACTAGCTCTGTGCCTATCGTCAATATTTATTACTGGGAGTCTGGTTATACCAATGTGTGACATTGCAAATGTATGTAGCACACCTTTGAAAAGGCAGATGAGAAAAGCTTCTCAAACAAGATGCCTTAAACATGCTGTTGTGAGTTTGAGATGGATGAGCAGGGTATCACAGAGTTGTGAGAGATCTAACAAGCCTGGTCTTGAAAGACTATAGCCCTAAACCAGTGCTGAACAAAGCCTGCAGGGTGTATGCATTGTCATTCCTAAACCCAGAAGAGATACACTCAAAGTGTGGTGTGTCTGAATGCTTTCTAGGTGGCTCTCTGCACATATAGGCAGGCAGGGCATGAAAGCAGGTGACTGGCTGTGGCTGCGTGTGTCTGTCTCCCATTGGGATTCTGCAGGTGTATCTGGCATTTTTCCTGGTTCCTCCCCCAAGCTGACCTTGCCTATTTCTCCCTGGAAACCACCGTTTTGCTTGGAGGATCTCTCCTGGATTGGAGGGTGTGCTGTCATCTCTGAAGAGGCCAGTCTTCTTGTCTCCTGGTCTTTTTCTTCACTGTGTGCATTGGCACCAGCAGGAGCATCACACTGTAGCAGTAGCTGTTGCAAACAAGGAGAAATCAAACCCTTTCTCTCTTGTCCCCCGGCCTGGGACACTCATGGATCCTCTGGGAGTTACTGCCTTCATCTCTGACACTCCTAACTCTATCTATTGGTTGTTCTCTAACTGTTTCCTGGTTTGCCATCTGATTCAATCTCCTTTTGCCTTATCATTGTCCCTCTCCCCCACACTCTTCCCTGTGTGTGCAAATTCCTAACCAGTGCAGAGCGCGGGTCCCTGGTGAGTGCTGGGCTGGGCTGCTGTGGCAATTAGCTAACACTGGAGAGTGCTGAGCAGCACAGTCTCCAGCATGCTATTTTAAGATGTGCGGTTTTGATCACATATACCAGTCTACCTAGCAGGAAAGGAACAGAGGCAGAGCATCCCCTGACATTCCCAAGGCTCCGGATGGCTGCCGGTATTAACTTTGGCACAAGGAAGACCATTTTCTGCAGAGAGAGCGCATGCAGGCACTCATTAAGACAGGAACAGTCCAAAGGGAAAGATGGTATGCCCCACTGTCAGCAAGTGCCTTGGTACCCTCACCTATTGGGGATGATAAGACAAGAAGCACCCTCCCTCTAAGGTAACTGAAGGAAACCTTTCTGCTTTGTGTCACTTCCACAGCAATCATTGGGATGATCTGCAGAAACGTGCAATTGGAAATCAAACCCTTGGAGTTCAGCTGGGTTAGGGTGCATTTTTTCATACATGCCGTGCATGCAAAGCAGATGGATTTTCACTCTGCAGTGAACAAGGTCACTGAATTAAGCAGGCACATTTTGATTGTCTGTTTCCTTGGTATGATATCTCTCCTGGGACATTAAACAGTTACTGCCATAGCCAAAGAGCACAGGGTATCTGCCTGTCTTCTAGTAACAGTCCTGTTCTGCCTGCAATTTTCTAACTAGTTGAAAGCAATAAGTAAATGAGGACGATTACAATTGCTGATCCTGTTGGGAGACTTTTCTTTCATGTATATTTTACATACCGAGGTGCTCTGCTAAATCTAATTTACAAGCAAGAGTCTATGAAGAGTTAAGTGTCTGAGATTCCTTTTGTTTTCCATTTGACACCCTACTTGTTCTGATGTTCAGGCCAGACAATAATGCACGCAATGGCGGAGCAGAGGGCTCCAGAGCTTTACAGCATGATCAAATACATAACTTCAGCCACATCAGTTCGCATATTGCTAAAACTGGGAACTCAAGATGTGATAATTTTTCAGAAGAAGTCAAGTAAATGAAGACCAGCACAGGCACAGGAACAAAATAAGGTTTAACTATCACTCTCTCAATTACCTGACACAATCCTGCCTTTTCTGTTTGAATAAATCACTTAAGTGCCAGCTAAAAGAAAGTCAATTACCCAGAAATCTGGTCATCGTGTACTGAGCTGTCAAAAACCCCAGCACTCCCCGGTTACACGATGAAATATTTATGACTTATGATTAGCCGTGATACATCCTCAAGGCAGATGATCAGCTTGTACATAAAGCAAATCAGGCACTGGTAGTTAGGAAGGTGTCAGTAAAGTCCACAGTTTTAAGGGGCTCAGAACCTTCTGATGCAGTCACATTGAGGAATAATGTTCTTTACTACTTAGTCCCTTACCAAAGATGATTCCTTTAGATATTCATAATCTTTGTACCTTCACATCTACATTTGAAGAATGTGTCATATCAGCACCCTCTTTTGTATGATTAACTGGTATGTGTTGATGAAAAGAGTATATTTATAGAGAATAAGGAGCTGAGTTAAGAAGACATATGTAACTCAACATTTCAAACGTTGAGGGCCAACAACAAATGCTCCACTGTACAACCTGATGATGGTTATCTGATATGTTCACAGAGGGAAAACATACTCTGATTTTGCTAAATAAAAGGCACATTAATAAATGATTCATAAAATGCCACAGAAGTTATAAACAGTTCCTAAGAGTACCCTTCTTGGGATTAAGGTTTTGAACTTCTTCTCCCAAGTTTTGCACCCACTTATCATCTCCTCATGCAGAAACAGCTTGATTTATCATGCTCTAAAGAAAACAGCTTACCCAGAGGAAGGCACCTCAGGATCAGCTGTTTTTTAACAGTTCAGTTTGTGTTTGCACTGTGACAGTAGCACTTTTGGTTCTGTAGGAACAGCCATTATCTGCCCTGGCCCACCAGCATTTCCATAGTGGCTGTGTCCCAGTGCTGAGGGCTCTGGTGAGATCACTGTGGGGATGTGTGCAGCAGTTCTGCTCCATTCTGTTCACCTGCAACAAGAAGGCTGGAAATAGGATGAAAGGTTCTTCTCCCCCACCTGCAAGTTACATGGATGCTTTTCACTACTGAAACAAGATACTTTGACATTAAAACAAAAGGAAGTGTGTTTCATCCCAGCTCCAAACGGTGTTCATGAGTGTTTATTCAAAAGTTAAGCTCTTCTAAACAAAGTGTTTCCACAGGGGCAGCTATCCCTCCTGGCATACAGACCTGCAAAGCAGAGACAACCAGGACATCACCCTTAAGATGCCAGCATCCATCAGGCAGGATGGAGAGATGTACCCCCACAAAGGCAGTGTGGGCACCCTGTGATGCTGCCACTGCTGAAGTTGGCTGCAGCCTCCAAGGAGAATGATGATGGGTTGCATTTTATTTTTATACCCTGAACTTTCATCTTTACACTGATAAAGGAACAGCTGCCTCTAATCTCCCTTCTAAATCCCAAGCCTGGTATGGCAACCTGTCCAGCATTGTGGTGCTATCCTTAACTGGCCAATGAGACTCAAATGCCAGCTAATATCCATATGGCAACTATGCATGGCATCAGTTGTGGGTCTTTTTGGCTGCCTATTGAATTTTCCCAGTAGCAGTCGATGCTTAGGTCTCATAGAAAAGGCCTGCAGTTGCTTCTCTTGCTAAACACTTGAATTCACTCACCAGAAGCAAGCAGAGGGTTGTTTGGGGCTGCTTTGACATAAAGGGTTTCATTTCCAGAGACTGTCACACAGTGATGCAAACTGCCAGGGGAATTTAAGCATGGATGATTAATACATAGTAAGGTAACCTGTGGACCAGCTGAGCTGCTATTCCTCTGGAAAGACTGCCTTGCAATATCTAATTTATCTAAGAGCCATGAATCATTCTGCCCTCAGAAAGACCATGGTTTGAGCTCATCATTTCCATAAGAAATGTGAAGGGAGGGCATGAGGTTTCTCATTAGGGTAGGCGAAAATGCAGCTCTTCCCACCATGGATGAGACTCAGCAAAGGCTGTGGAGAAGGGTGCAGGAAGCTGGTCTGCTCTGCCTATAGGAGATTTGATCTGGCAAAGAAAATAGTCTCTGTACACATGGTATGTTTCTGCCTTTTGGACAGTAAAGAGGGGACGTGCATTTCAAATGACTGCAAAAACATGGAAATGGATCTATCATGTGTAGAAGGTATTCCTCTTTAACAACTGGGAAAGGAGCTTAATGCAGGTGAAAGCAGAAAGATTTCAGTCTTCCCTGAGATGGGTAGCTCAGTATGAAAAGGCATTTCCCTCTTCTGGTTGTTAACTTCAACTAAAAGTGAAAAATTCCTTCCAAAAACTTGCCCACAACATACTTCTGTGAGGGTCAGTGGGGGCAACACTGGGTAAACCCAGCTCCTTTGGAGGTCAAACAAATGCCTGGGAAAGAGATGGGGGAAGTATAGAGCAAGTGCCATGCAAGAGACTGGGAAAAGTTCATTTGCTCTTTTTGTCTCAAAGAGGAGGTTTAAAAAGGGCTTCATGGTTGGTGCTTGTATCTAGATAAGGTGTAATTCATATTCTTTCTGACGGCAATGACTTGCATTGGTCAGAAGAGATCCTTTTCTATATACAGAAGGCTTGGATGGAGTACTTTCTGTTAAAGTGACTGAGAGCCGACAGTGTCCCTTTAGAGTTATAGTGTTTTGTTAACTCAACGTTCCTCTTCCAGGAAAGCCAGTGTGCTGAGCAAATATCCTTCATGCTCCTGGCTGTGGGCTGTGATTTACACTGAGGGAGTATTCTCCTGTGTCTCCTTGCCTTCATCCAACACAGTATGCTAACATGTGAGATACCCTGGTGATGAAAACCACCAAGAAGAGAGATTTATGCTTAAAAATATGAATTCTTCTCCTGACTCCGATTCACCAGCCTTCTGGTCTGATCCCATTGCCACAACTGCTGAACAGCAGCAATTCATTTGGAGATGGTTCTCTTATATAAACAAATAGATGTGCTGACATACACAGGGAGACATCCGCAAACGTTTGCAATTCACTATAGTGACAGAGAACATAACACTGTATGAGGGATGTTTGCAGTGATTTTGAAGAGGAAGGTTCAGTAACTTCAGGCTCATACAGTTCCTACCTACTCCACATGGCCTCAGTCATTTGGTAACTCACAGTATGAATCATTTTTGAAAGCTGTAATGAAAGCTGCTATCTCCTTTATCAGACAAGGTAACAGAAATAAGAGCAGCTTCTGTCCCAAACACCTCCTGCTTTGGTGGATGGGAAAGGATATCGAGCAGAGCAACTCAGGAAGAAACATCTTAGGCCCCTTCCACTAAGTGAAGGCTGGATTTAAAGGGCAGATACCCAACCTTTTGAAATGGAGACAGGAGATGAAGCAAAGCTTTCCCTCTACCACCCTGCTGAGTTCTGTAAAGGAAAAGGTCTCAGTGCCTTCTGGCAGAGTTTTGGGGTTTCGCTCTTGAATCTCCTTTTATCAGTGTTTACAGATTGTCTTAGTTTGTAGACTTAAGCAGGGAGGGAAGAGTGGGAAGGGCAGATGGAGAGAAAAACATGAGTTTTATTATTCTCTGCTCATGGGCTTTGTCTATATTCTAGACTTGCGTTGGGAGCCAGTCTTTTTAGAGATACAACAAATATCTACCTCAGGCGTAATTTCATATTTTCCCCCTTTTTATTGCATTAGTAAATCCCCCCTGAAAAGCAGATCACTTTGAAATGCATCACCTGGGATAACAGTTCATTTTCAGCCCCACTGCTCACGTGTGGGCACTTCGGGCCCCTACTCTCCTCGAGTTTGTAGTTAGCAAGCAATATGAAAAGGTAAATATGAAAGCCTTTTGCACCAGCATTATAGTCCTGGTCTCTCAGGACAGTCAAAACCTTGGTTTTATTTCACTGCTACTTTTCTTGCTCAATTTGTTTGTACAATGGTTTTTGTTCTACAATATCCTTACACAGCAAAGGCTGATGTGAAAGACTTGTGTCCATCAGGCATCGCCTTTCACTAGCAAGCATGTGGAGTGTTTCTCTCTGGTTGTTTAATTGCCCATCTATGAAAGCTTATAGCTGGTCCACTCAGCTTGAACAAGGAGAAAGTTGATGGGCAACATTCAAGACCCTGGGAGACCCTTTAAGACCCTGTTCTTCCACTGGCTTACAAGCTAGTTCTGAGCCAGTAATTCCCCCAGAAGGTAATAACTTATTTTCTCTCACTGTTATAGTGGTTCAAGAAGTGAAAGAAACCAGAGGGCATCTGTCTGTGCCAGTGAAGGAACACCTCTGTGATCAGTGAGCAATTTGTTCATCAATTCCCAGTTCAAGCCAATGTTTTTATCACCCAATTTTGATTCTGCAGCCACAACCAGTGTGAGAAAGATTGAGCTGTTTATGCACAGCCTGAAATGGATGTCCGAAACGCTGCTTTTTAAATAACTGTGTTGTATTGCTGGCTGGTTTTCTCCTAAGCAGGCACAGTTACTTAAATGATGCTGTGAGATTCACACTGTGTCTTCTGTTCAGTTCCAGGAAATTTGTCTCCTGAGGATTAGACATGCTGCCGTCTGCAATACAGACATTTCTATCCGCGGATACGACCAGGGAAACCTGCTTTTGGTGAGTAGTTTCTCCTAAAAGTAGGCACTGTCTCTTCAGAGTGAACAAGGAAAGAGACACGGAGCTTTAAAACCATTCTTCTAATTAATAGCAGAAAATAACCCACATCTTTGACTATTTTATAAGGCAAACACCATGAGGACAGAGCAAGATGCTAATTCCCTCCCAGCTCAAATGCAGTTTTTGAACCTCTGGCCCACAACAGTGGTGGGACCATTGGATGGAGAAAGACCTTCCTTCAGAAGGATTTGAGGGTTTCCAGCCAATGGTGCCACCTCTGGAGAGGCGTGAACCTCCCTTCTATGCACACACTGGAGAGGGGCTGCAATAGGAAGCATCAGCGGAATGACACAGACACCCAAGCTACTGAGATGGAAAAGGACAGATAGCATGGGTCAGATTAAATGGCAAGATCAGACCTTCTCCTTATTGCATAGGACCAACATGGATGGATGGCAAAGCCTCCATACCTCCCCTGAATGGCACAACACACCTTCTTTTGCAGACTGCTAACCGAGGGAGTAAATCAGAGCTTATCATCAGCCAAGGAACATAGGACAGCTCTTCTGTCTCTCTCTTAGCACTAATTGTCTCTTTCTTAGCACAAAAGACCTAAACTGACATCAACTCTTAATATATCTGCTCTAATGACAGGGTTTTCGTCACCCTGAACTGCACCCCTGCTTTAGCTTCAGATGGAGTTTTTACCTTTGTAAATACTGCCCAGCAGTAATGCATTAGGCACAAATAGTAACTGCCAGTTATCAGCCTTTCCACAGACCCACAAGGGGAGGAGGTTTGTGTCCCCTCTGTTAGAGACAGGCCATAAAACCATCACTGCTTCATTCTCTGGCACAACTGAGGGGGTACAGACCTGTGGCCCAGAGGCAGAGGGCAGAAATGGGGCAGGAAGCTTTTAGAAAGACAATTAAAAGGTCAACTAGTTATAGTTTGTGACAACAGTAACCAGTAGTCCACCATTTAACCCCCTATTTCTGCTGTCATTCTGAGTCACTAGGTTCAGTATGACAATGTAATGAAAGCTTTCACTGCAAAAGTGCCTGATTGCTGGTTTGTCTGAAGGAAACAACCAGAGAGGGTTTTTAAGGCTCCTGTTCTGAGGCTGGGCCAACCCTGCCTTTAAAACTGATGGCTTTCTAATAGTGTGAGCTTGGACTTCCAGATGGGAGGAGTAATTGCCACTGGTACTGATAACAGAGAAAGCATTTTCCCTTGCCCCACCTCTCCCTGTCCCATTGGCAAAAGCTTAAGGACAGTGCATTATCCAGCCTTGGTCAGGAGTCAGCAGGGGAATTCTGGAGTCTCCACAAGTCCATGGAAGAGAAATGAACACAATGTGAAGCAAAGCACCCACTGCTTTCTGAGAGCAGGATAGATACAGACCAAACCAATTCCCATCTTTCAAACTGTTACTCTTGCCAGTATACATCTGCTAGAGTCAATCCAATAAACCAAAAGGGAAAAGTTTCCATGCCAGGACTCTGAGCAAAGCAGAGGGGGGTCTGTTGAGCAGAGGCAACTGCAGAGCCAGCCAAGGGTGCTGTCCTGGTGCTCTGCTCCAGGCACTGCATCCTTCAGGCAATTTCACTGATGAATGGGCTTCAGGGGCACTTTTTGCTGGGTATGAGCATGAGATGGGAGAATCTGAGCTTTTAAATTCATCTGATTTCAGATAGTTTTGGTCTGGGTTGCTTTTTTGTCACTTACCCAAGCTACAAAAGGCATGAAAGCCACAGAAACTTAGCTGGAGAGCAAGCGCATGGTGTGGTACAGGAGAGAGCGGAGTGATGTGTGGAAAATCAGCAGTAGAACATGATGGTTGGTTGTCAAGGGGAATTTCTTTATAAGTGATGATCTAACCAAAGAAAGTGGTAGGAGATCCTGACTGCTTGGACTCTACAACTACTCTGGGTGAAGAAAGAAACAGTCTGCACTGGCTGGGCCTTCTGGCTGTTCTTCTTCTCCCCAAAAGCCATACCTCTGGGGCATAAATATGTCACAGCACAGCTCCCTATGCAGCCAGCAAACTGAGGCCAGTTGTGTGGCTGTTTCAGTCCCTGCTCCACTACAGCTGATGTAAATCAGTGCAGAACACTCTCATGGGAAAGTAGGGTCTTGAAAAAGGCCCTGCATGACATCAGATAAATCAGAGGCAGTGTTGGCATTACATAAAGGGCAGGGTGGATAATAATAGCCACAAAGAACTCCCAGCATCCATAAAGTGTGGCAGAGGTTAGGCCCTGCCACCACCACAGTTATTCAGGAGAGATTTCAATGCTGTGAAGGGAAGCTCAGCAGGGCAGTCATGCAGGGAGCTACTAAAGGCTCTGGCTCAGGAGCAGCCCCCTGGGATGTGAAGATGCTGCCATAGGGCATGGCAGCTTCAGCACTTCTCTGTGTGTCTCCAAGCACCCAGGCTCCACAGTCCACCACCCTGCTGGAGGTGGTTGGGGATGTACTGGTGGGCTGTGGAAACCTGCTCCCCAGCAGCCTGTGTAAAGGTGCCAGCATTGCCTTGTGCTAGACCAGCTCTTGTCCTCTCTCCACCCTGGCTATTTTCAGCTCCTTTTCCTGCAGAAATCCAAGCCTGGAGCTGGAAGTTCCCCCCATCCAACCTTACCCTCCCTGCTCCCATTACAGCACGTTACCAGACCTTCCCTTGTAGATGCCAACCATGTTCCCACTGGCTACTGCATTCCCAGCAAATTCTTCCTGCATCCCTTCAGGGAAACGTTATGGTAACACATTGGCACAGCATCGTCACTGTGCACTGGCTCTCTGGAGTCTGAACAGACTGCAGTGTTCTCAAATGTGTCTGCTCTTCAACGGATTATCTTTAAATTCCTTCCACAATTAATTCGTGGTCTGTACCCTGACTCACTGAGTGCTCTACTTCTCAAGTGATGCATCATCTCCTCTGGATTTTATAGCTAGTAGTGGTGAAAGATGAAAGCCCAGTATTGCCTGTTATACTGGGCTACAGCCAGGTATTAAAAAGCCCCCAGAACCCTCCAAGATGACATCTGTTGCAGCCAAAGTTCATCCATTCCTTCATGAAAATTCAACTACATCCAAAACCAAAAAGAAACAGACTTTGCAATAAGTGGAGAATGATTCATGCTTAAATATACAGCTGAATGCCACTCAAAATGCTCTCTTTTCCACAGTCCTCGCTCTGTTGTGAGTCCAGCCAGGGAGGAACCTAAGATCAGTACTAACAAATCCATTCTTTCACCTTGCCCTTCAGCATTTCATCATACGTAACAGTAGAACCTGGTGCTTTTTTGACACCACATAAATAGCACTCCTGGTCTCTCTCCTCTCTCCAGACTGCTTTATCTTTCATTGTTCAGCAAATCTTCACATAAAGATAATATTTAGCTTAAAAAATGAAGTGTATGGAGATTATGCATGAATACAAAAAGTAGCAGGACTGCCACTGACTTCTGCCTTTTGGAGAAATTGGCCCCATTTCAGTGGTTAGTGACCAGCTGCTTCCCAGCTGAGATCCATCAGCTAAAGACAAGGTGATATAAAACCCAGAAAAAGCAATAGAGAGCTGTGGAAACCAGAGGGCTTCTTTCTGTCTTTGCTCTGGAAGTGGCTGAGCATTTATGTCCCAGAGAAGGATGCCTGGGTGTGTATGAGTAGCAGAGCTGTCCCAGCAGCTCCCATAGGGAAGAAATGGGCCCCTGCAGTAAAGGGATGATGGTGCTGAGTGCCAGCTACTAGAAGAAAGCAACATTGAAGCTATGAGACAAGTGCCCAGATTGGTGTCTGGCAGAGTCTCCTGCCTTGCTGAGCTACAGAAGTAGGTCAGAATCTTAAGAGACAGAGTATAGCATTTCTAGCCTTGTAGCATCTATTCAAGTAGGATTCCTCCTATGCAAAGCCTCGGGCTAACTCTGAAGCTGGAAAGATGTGCTGGATTACGGGAGAAGGCAAGGTGTTACTGCAGCCATTGCTATCTTCCTTTTTGGATGCCTGCAGCAGCAAAGTGAGGTGGGACCACCCTTTCATAGACTCATGCCTCTGTTACGTGTTTCTGATGACTACGATTTGCTGTGATTCAGAATGAAGTGAGTGCAGCTTTGTGGGGCAAGATTAGCTGGCTAAGACGCTGGTCCACCTTCAAAGCAGCCATGGCTGGACTGTCAATGAGTTGGTGGTACATGGTGCCACATTGCAGGAATAAGATGGGGAAGGTAATATCCATGTAAGTATCCTACAGGAACCATGGAAGAAAAAAACTGGGGCTGGGATCCCACAGACAGGAGAGCCCATGGAGAGAAGCACACAGGCATTGCAGCCATTGCCCAGGGCAGCCTGGGCCTGAACTGTTTGTGCAATACAAACTTCTAACATCCTGCTTATGTTATGAGCTAAACTGTGAGGTTTTGTCCACCAGAACCAGAGAGGCACTGCCAAATGCCTCCATTTTAACTCTTCTTATGTCATTCAGCTTCCATGTACCCATGAGTTTCACAGCTGGGCTGGATCCTCAGGGAGGATGCTTCAGTCGGGTCCTGCAAAGCTCCAGCTCAGGACTGGAGCAGTGAGAGGCCATGCCAAATACACTACACCAGGCAAGAGAAGCAGGATGCCAAGCAGGAGCCATGAAGACTACTTTGAAGCTAAGTATGTTTGGGGTTGATTTTGTCCTTCTCTCATGCCTCAGGACGTTCTGAGGGTTTGATGGTTGCTCTGGTAATTGAGTGATTCTCTGTGGGGATGAAAATGTTATTTACAACAATCCCTTGCAAACAAGTGACAATTAGCTGCCAGCAATCTCTGTAATGCCCATCACAATCCCAGCTACCAGTGTGCTGATTGATACCAAGGGCCACCCCTGCAGATACACAGGGGGAAAAAATCACTCGTGCTCTCTTGCTAATAGCGATTTCACATGCTGGCAACCCACCAAAGCACCCTGGCCAACAAAAGCATGGCAGTAGCTTTTTCATGTGTCTTTCCACTCAGGTTTGATGTTAATGGAACAGGATGTTCCAATAACCCTCTAAATGGTTGGACTAATTCCATTGTTTGGGTTTGTGAGAGCTGAGCTGTGTTAGTCAGGTTATTGAGTAAGAAGTGAAGGGAGGTGGTGTAGAGGGGAGCAGGGAGGTGGTTTAAGGTGTTTTCATATGGCAGCTTGTATGAAAAGACATGCAGCCAGCAAGGAATTCGGCTTGCTGACCAATGGAACAAACACCCATAGGGCTGTTGTCCCTCCCTGAGCCAGGCTCCACCTGAGCAGCTCTGGGGATGACAGGGATGTGTAGGGATGAATAAATCACTGCAGATCCACTCTCCGGCTGCACAGCAATTCCCTTTTCCTGGGTTACTATTTTTAATTCCAATACTCCCACATGTGTTTGGTGGATTAGAGATATATGAGAAAGAGAAGGTGGCTGATGCAGGCAGGTAGCAGAGCCTGGGGGTGGCAGAGGTTGAATCTAGAGCACATCCAGTGCCACCTTCCTGCCGAGGGCAGCACCCCTGAGTCCTGCTTACTTAGGAGCTGAAAGTGCCCAGCACTGTTCACTTAGATATACACCCTGTGTTGGCAATCACAAGGAGGCAGCAGAGGTGCCCACATGGTTATAGCTGGGGCTGGATGTCAGGGTATCTTGAGTAAGTCTGCTATTTATCTCCTCTGCACAGACCTTGTAAATCTTCCCTCCTGTAGCTCTGGGTTTGTTAGTGCTTCCTTTGGCCTGCCTCACCTTGTACCCCTGGGGAAGAAACCATCACTGCTTGTTTACAGCTATGGAAGATAACTCACAGAGGAGACTCTTCTCTTGTCAGGTGGCATTTTCCTATCAGACTTTTTAATCATAAACATCAGACGGAGGAGGAAGGTTTTAGCTGCAGTACCACAGTGAGGAGGTGAGGAACTGTAAGGAACAATGAGACAGAAAAGCTGCAAAACTATCATTAAATGCTCATCCTTGTGAGAATCCAGATTTTCAGAAGAGACTGGCTGCATTTTTATTTGTACATGAGCTCCTACAGATTATGAAACCAAAGATCAAAGCATAGAGGAAATCCTGTCATGTCTGAGACTCTTTCCCTTTGCTGCATACACAGTGTTTGCCAACAAATTACTTCGGACGAGACCTAATACTACTAATAAATGCTTTCACAAAGTCTAGTCTGTGTCTCCAAGTCCCAGGGTGGCATTCCTGCAGACTCAAGGAAAGCCTCAAAAGTAAGAGTAGTTGTCTCTATTCTTGATTATCTAATTATTATATATTATTATATATAAGTTATACGGAATCTCAACACTTCATCTCTCAGTCACTAGATATGGGGAACCTCTTCAAAACGAGAGAAAACAGAAGGAAGTATTTGAAATCCAAAAGTGAAATAACTGATGTGAGATCATTCCGTAGACTGCTTCCAGGGCTGTGGAGAGCATCCGTGTTTCTGAAGCATGGTGTGCCTGCTGCCCTTTCTCAGCATCTAAACGAAGGGCTTTATGTAAAAGCTCTCTACTTCTTTCTCTATTTCTTAATGCTTGTTATCAAGAAAACCCTGGGCTATTGCTTAATTGCTTGATTCTAGAGCAGGAAAATCTCCCAGATTGTTGGGGAGAAGAAGAGAAATGGAACATTAATCTGTAGTGATGAAGGAGCTAACATCCTTCACAACAGCTATTTTATGGCTAATGGCTCACAAAGCCTGACACTCAGTTCTAACCATGTGATGCCCAGGAGACTGGAACAAAAAGCACCCTTGGTTACACTCAGCTTCAAAAGCAGACTTAATGTCCAATAAGCTCCATTTATCCTGCACCTTTGGCCTCCTGACTTCAAGGAACACAATGAACACCAACAAGTCCACACCACGTGGTGGTTTCTCACAGCCACATTTTACAAAGAGCAGCTACAAGTGCAAAGCACGGAGCAACAACACAGAAAAGGTTTCTCTGTGCTAAAACATGGATTTAATCTCCAAAACCTCCACTTGCCAGCAGCCCCCAGAGAGCAAGTTCACAGCACTGAGATGGAGTTGGGCTTCAGATATGAAACCCTCAGAGGCATTAAAGCAAGAATGGGCTGCTTTATAACATTCAGAAAGCCAAGACTGCCTGCTGTGCTCGGGGATACAAAGCATTCCGTTTGCAGCTGGTACTTCACAAGACCATAGCACTGCCCAGAATTAGCTTTTGCTTGTGCACTGCACATCATTTTAGGGTTTCTAAAGGTTGATAAAAACCTAATTGTTTTTCTTCTCTCTCGTGGCATATCTAAGGGCACGATGCAGAGCTCTTGTACACCTTCTTACCCACCTAATTCTACATCATTCCTTCCAGGTTTTTGGAAAGTTGCTTTATGTGGGTTTTTTCCCTCTAGTTGGACTTCTCCAGTTTTGTCAAAGCTCAGCTGGATGGAGACCCAACCAGCCTTCAACCTGAAGGGCGGCCACTTGGTAGGCTTCTATGAGGAAAGTGCTAACATTTGATTTCCCATCAGCAATTTGGGAAGTCATAGACTTATAACAGCCTGTGGTAACCATCTCCCAATACATCTGTGCAGCTGCTGCTTGTGCTGGCTCCCAGCTCCAGACTCCCTCAGCACACAGAGGAGCAATCTGAAACTCCACTGCATTAAGGAGATGTCTTGGAGACATCACACAACACCCTCTGTCAGCATCACTCCAGGTCATGGAATGCTCTCAGTAAGCTACTGCACATTTGTGACACTGATGGTACTGGGGCACCAGCACTTGCACAGGCAGTGCAACTGCTCCTTAGCATGCTGTGAGTCCCAGCATGTCCTGAGGTCTACAAACGGCTGCTGAATGACCCCGGGGGATGTGTCTTGTGCTGGACTAATGCTTCAGCCACAAACAGGGGAGAAGCACTTGGTTTAATATGAACAGAAGTGAGGAGTACTGCAATTGAAGCCTGATGCAAGTGAGAAGTACTCCTCAGTTTTTCTTTCCTTCTTTATACAAATGATGGTCCATTTCTTCTCCACAGACATCAATGCAGTTAATAAAGAACAGGAACTAAAAATCCTGGACAGGCCTTAAGAAATCTTAGCATTGCATTCACATAAAAACAGTGCAAATGTGGGCAGGGAATTCTAGGTGTGAAGCTACCTTCTAATCTTAACTCCTCTCGTGGGCTTGTGAATGTTAAAGAGTAGGAAACAATATTTAAATTAGCTTAAGGTTACCAGTGTAAGTATTTGGTTTGCAAAACATACATACAAACCACAAACATCACATGCGCTGCTGAAACTTGGGAATGCTAACAGGAAAAAGTAGGTCCAAAAGACCCTTTTAGAAGTAAAATCAAAAGGAATAATCTGGCTGTATACAGAGGACCTCTTCAGTATCTGAAGGGGGCCTTATAAGCATACTGGGGAGGGACCCTTCATTAGAGACTGTAATGACAGGACAAGGGGTAATGGGTTAAAACTAAAACAGGGGAAGTTTAGATTGGATATAAGGAAGAAATTCTTTCCTGTGAGGGTGCTGAGGCACTGG
>JBAFWW010039004.1:0-46306 GCA_036873685.1 Agapornis canus
GTAGCAGCAGTGATCTGTGTTATACCTTAGTTACTGGACTGTTCTTATCTCAACCCTCTGGGAGCAGGGGGAGGAAGAAGGGTGGGTGGGGGGTGGAGTGAGCAAGCGGCTGCATGGTTCTGAGTTACCGATTGGGCTTAAAATCACAGCATTGAGTGCACAGTGGAGGGGACAGGTTGGGATCAGGATCTGTTTCCATTTCTGCTGCTGCTGTGAATCATAGAATCACAGAGTGGTTTTGGTTGGAAGGGATCTTAAAGCTCATCCAGTTCCAACTGCCTGCCATGGGCAGGGATGCCTTCTATTAGACTAGGTTGCTCAGAGCCCCATCCAGTGTGGCCTTGAACACTCCCAGGAATGGGTGTCCTGGGTTCAGCAGTAGCAGTCATATTTCTCCTCAGTAGCTGGTACAGTGTTGTGTTTTTGACTTTAGTCTGAGAACAACACTGATAACACACCAATGTTTTTAGTTGTTGCTAAGTAATGCTTACTCCAATCAAAGACTTTTAAGTCTCATGCTCTGCCAATGAGGGAGAGGCATGGGAAGAAGGGAGGAAGCAGAGACAGGACACCTGACCCAAACTAGCCATACCACAGTGTGTCATGCCCAGTGTATAAACTAGGGGTAGTTACCTGGAATGCTGAGATAGCTGCTCATGTTGGGCTGGGTCTCGGAGGGTGGTGAGCAATTGCATTGTGCATCATTTTTGTTTGCTTTCCTTTGCCCCTTTTAGTTTTATGTTCTATCCCCTTGTTATTTCCCTTATCATTCTTACCGTTGGTGGTAGCAACAGTGGTTTTGTGTTATACCTTAGTTACTGGACTGTATTTATCTCAACCTGTAGGAGTTACGTTCTTTCCGATTCTTCTTATCCCTTCAGGACCAGGGAGGAAAAAGGGGGCAAACTGTTTGCCTTTATAGTCCATAATGGCTGGAATGTTCTTTATATTTCTAGACAATTGGTTAGAAACTCTTTGGATGACCTCTTATGTCCTGCACCAAATATGGAAGGCCAGAATGATGAAAGGGCGCTTCTGGATCAGCTGCACACCTTGCTGAGTAACACAGATGTCACGGGGCTGGAAGAGATTGACAGAGCTTTAGGAATTCCTGATCTCGTAAACCAAGTAAGTAAACAGAGATTTTGGCCATTTATTTTCCCAACCTCATATTATTTTGTTACTTGAAAAGAAAGTGAAGAAGGCCTCCTCATTTGTTCTGTCTCCTCACTTCTTTGTCTTGGTCTACCTAAATCTGGCTTTGGAAGCGTCTACACTGAGTAGTGATTTTCATTGGACAAGCTCAGTATTGATTATCTTTCTTGTGCATTGCAAAAAGATAAAATGACATTTTAGTTTATTGTAATATGTCTTGTGTATAGGGTGGGTTTTTTTGGGTGCAAATTGCTGTAGTTCAATAAGCAGAGAATTGTGTTGGGTTTTGTTAGTAAGCTGTTGTCAGCTGAGCTTGGGTTTTGAGACGTTTGACTGGCAGTGATGTGTTAGGGAGTAGGAGACTTCTACCTCCTCCAGTCCTTGAATTTGCATGGCTAGCAGATAAGGAAAAGAAATTCTGTGAATCATTTGGAACTTGCTGGAAACCACAAGATCACACTGTCATTTGTACAAACAGCAGTGGTTTGACTATGCCTGTGTCAGCAGTGCGCAGCAGAACTGAGTTTTAAAGAATTTAGTAGTATTAATGATTTTTCACTTGTCTGAAGACAAAACCAATAGTTACCTGTCCGTGCTGTGTTCTACCCAAGAAACTATTGGTGGTTGTATGCTGTGTTAGCTTTATTGTTTCGTTAGGAATCCTACTTTAAAAATATACTGCTAGTGAAAACACTTTTGTATCTGTTGAAGGGACAAGCTTTGGAACCCAAACAAGATTCATTTCAAGGTCAGGAATCTTCAGTTATGATTGACCAGAAGCCTTCGTTGTATGGTCAGCCCTATCAAGGGCAAGGGGCAGCAATGCCAGGAGGTTTTAGTAACATTCAGGGACAACAGCCATCCTTTAATTCAGTGATGAATCAGATGAGCCAGCAGAGCAATTTTCCACTCCAAAGTATGCATCCTAGAGCAAACGTGATGAGACCTCGAACCAATACCCCAAAGCAGCTCCGCATGCAGCTCCAGCAGAGGCTTCAGGGGCAGCAGGTAACGTCTTGCTCCTGCATTTACACTTTCTTCTTGTTTCGGAATGGAGTCAAGTGCACACTGAATTGTGTTGCTTCACGAGTAGGAAAATTGACGTTACAGCAGGTGATTGAAAGGATGGATCTGTCATTTTGACAGTGCCTTTCACAGCGAGCACTTAATGGCTGTAGGAGTGAAAGAACTTCTATTAGGACACTTGTTCCTCCTTCATCAGTCTCCTTAGCTACAGAGGGGACTGGTGCCTGTAAGCACACATTACTACTGCTACTTACAAGAGTTCTCTTGTACCACGCAGCCCTGAATGATCTCTTTATCTCCACATTCAGATTTAGTGGGTTTTTTTCTGAATCTCACTGATACCATTAAGCGGGCAGCTGCATTTCTGCTGTTAATCAAATGTCACTTCTTTTTCACTATGTTTTCTAACCAGTCATTTGGGCTAATTGAAATCAGATTTGCTTTCTATTTATCAGTTTGCTGTTCTTTTAGGGTATTTTCTTACAATGAAAGGTGAGAGAGTAGATAGAGCTGAATAGATCTTAACACTGGGTTAAAGTATTGCTTAAAAAAATTGCTGCATGCATTGACTTCCCCATGTGAAGAACAGTCCTGATATTCAATACAATGTGCAAATAAAACTTGGAAAACTGAGAGAATGCTGTGTGACATGGAATGACAATGTTTGATCCTTAGGAAATTCT
Organism: Agapornis canus; assembly: GCA_036873685.1. Lineage (NCBI taxonomy): Eukaryota > Metazoa > Chordata > Aves > Psittaciformes > Psittacidae > Agapornis > Agapornis canus. The sequence goes on from JBAFWW010039004.1 coordinate 2,865, forward strand.
GTGTTCTCTCCTGGTTTTCTGTGACAGGAATTCATGTATGGCTTTGGGGTTTTGTGAATGTGAGGGAAGGAAACTAAACTTTATTATTTCAAGCAAAGCTGGTGGCTATACCCTTCTGCCCCAAACATGATTTGGAACAACTAGGTAGCCTGCTATATATATTAGTGCTTAAAGGCTGCTAATCTCAAGGGAAGACAGAAATAAAGCCAGTTACTGCGGTGCTGTTTGGAGGGGTTTTCTTTTTGTGTGTGTTTGAGCTGCTTAACCAAATAGCTTGGTACTTAGGTACATCAAGCAAGGCAAAACTTAACCATTGCACTTGATGGATTCAAGAGGTCTGTAAAGGCTCTGTTTTGGGGGAGTTGCCATTGCTTGGTCCAGATGCTGGTATTTGGAGCTAATAGTGCAAAAATGTCTTTTTCCAAGTTTATGAATCAGACCCGTCAAGCGCTTGAAATGAAGATGGAAAACCCAGTCAGTGGTAGTACCTCAGTGATGAGACCAGTTATGCAGCCACAGGTGGGGTCACAGGTAAGTAAGTACACCAACCATCTGAAGCAGTGATTTTTAAATAGACAATGTCTTGTACATGTCTGTTTAGAACTTGCACCTTCTTTCACTGTTCCACAGCATTCCTTTTTGGTTTGTCTGTTCCCCTGTACAATTAAAAAAGTTGGGTTTGTACCCCTCTCACTGAGATTTCAGAGGGCTTTGTTCATGAGGACACGCTGCCAATAAAGTGTGCCAATAGTTCTTCCTCTGTAGGATGTGATAGCTAATGCACTGTGTCATTTGTTTTGCGCTAATGGCAACTTAATGAAAGCCTTTGTCTGGTATTCTAATGATTTTCTTTGTACTGGCTGTGGGTTTTCTTATCTTTCTGTTCTGGTACTGGATATGCTGGGACTCAGGAAGTGTGTAGGTGGCTTGACTGACTCTGGCACGATTTCATTTGTAAAAGTGTTTCCTAATATGATATTTCTTTTCTTTGGGGGATAGCAGCAAGGTTTTCTGAACGCTCAAATGGTGGCTCAGCGTAACAGGGAGCTAATAAGTCATCATTTTAGACAACAGAGGATGGCAATGATGATGCAGCAGCAACAGCAGCCTCAGGCCTTTAGTCCACCACCAAATGTGACTGCCTCAGGAAGCATGGACAGTGCTTTGACAGGCCCACCAATGCCTCAAGTTCCTCCACAGCAATTCCCCTATCCACCTAATTACGGTACTAGTAATACTGTGGGTATTTTTTTGTCTGTCTGGTTTTTTTTCCCTTTCTTCATCCAAAGTACCTAAATACCAATAATTCTGAAACATGGAAAGTACCCTTACAAAATACTCCCTTTCTGCCTTCCCATCATTGCAAGAAAAAAACAAACTTGAAAGTGCTAGGTGATGGTAACTGAAGTGTCTTGTCTGTCCTTCCTTTTTAAAGGGATGAGCCAACAACCTGATCCTGCATTTACCAGAGTATCAAGCCCTCCCAACCCAATGATGTCATCAAGGATGGGTCCCTCCCAAAATCCCATGATGCAGCATCCTCAGACAGCAACAATGTACCAGTCCCCTGAGATGAAGGGCTGGCCATCGGGAAGCATGGCCAGGAGCAGGTGAAGTGCACATTTATAACCTGTAGGTCAAAAACTGTCTTTGATTGTGTTCAAAATAGAAACTAGGTTAAGTAGCTTGTAGTAGGAAAAGGATTCAGAAGAGGAGAAAAATAATTGTATGTCTGGTTTGTGTATTGCCCTTGAGCCTGCTCTGGTTTAGGGAATTAAATGTCTCATGTGTATGTCCATTTATTGATGTTGGATCTCTGCAATCTTTGAATAATGAACAAAATAACCTGGGGTAATACAAAAGTTCTCAGTAGTATTGCAATGGATGGTGCAGCCTAACAGAAGCCTCCAAAGTTGTTATAGCAGGAAATGCACACACACTTCCATGTGTTTCTGAAAACTCAGAGTTCCTTTTGGGAGGGGAAATTTCTGTTTCTACTTTCAACAGGTATTAGGCAGAAACAACTGTAGAAAGTTTTCTTTCATGCATTGACAGTGGGTGCAGGGAAGGCAATATCCCAGTGTATAAGGTTCTTGGAAGATAACTTTTATTTATCCTTTTGTGCTGCAGTTCCTTCCCCCAGCAGCAATTCAGCCATCAGGCCAATCCAGCAGCATATGGCATGATGCACATGAATGGCAGCAGCAGCCATATGGGACAGATGAATATTAATACCATGCCCATGTCAGGGATGCCGATGGGTCCAGATCAGGTAAGCTGTATGGAAACGTGGTTGAATGGATCTGTTGACTCTCTACCCATTGAGAACTATTTGCTTCAAGGCATAATCTTGTTCTCAGTTATATTCTTTGTATTTACATTTGTGGACCTAACCATTTGTATGTCTCGAGATACCTCATTTTTGATATTTAAATCAAATCCATTGTTAGCCCAAGCTGTATGCTGTGATTAGATGCTGACTTTGAAGGATCAGAGATAGGATCAAGACTTATACCACACAAAGCATGTTTAAATACCTCTGGAGCCTTGAGAAACCCCAGAAAGCAAAACATGGAGATTATGAAAAGCACCTTCAGCAGATGCAAAAGACTCTGTCAAGCAGCTTTCATGAGTCAGACCAAGAATCGTGGTAGTACAGTGTCCCCCCTTGGCAGAAACTGCTGCTGAGACTTACCCTTAAAATTCTTCAGAAAAGCTTGTGCATGTGTAGGAAGAAACCATGGAAAATTTAGGCCCCTTATTAGAGGGGAAAATGAGCTAATAACAGTCCCTGTAAGGAAGACTGAAACACTGAATATACTTCTGCTGCAATCTTTCCAGAGAATGCCAAGGGATGAGCAATGTAAAGCTGAGATAAGCTAAAGTTATTTAAGTAGAACATACCTTGTGAAATTTGTCTAAGGAAGTATCCAAGGAAGGTATTGGAGGATTTTGATCTAACAAGTACCTTTGATAAAGAGGGAAAAATGAAGGTGAAATACCAGATCTTCCAACCCCGTGTGTCACACAGTAAAGGTACTCAGACAACACGTATAGGAGGTTTTGGGATGGTGGTTTTTCTCTACGGATTTATCTCCAAAGTGGAGCACTAAAATGGTGCTGTTCTGCTCAGAAATTGACTGTTAGCACTTTCCTCTTCAGAATGCACTATGTTGACCAGTTTTTTTCAGCAAAGGTGTTTTTTATTTTCGGGTGATTGTTTGTCCTTTTCTTTAACAGAAATACTGCTGACACCTAGAACCATCTCTTCACACAAGAATGCGCTGTATTAACGATGCACTAGTATTACAAAGCAAAGCTACGCATTCTTCACAGCAACTAACCCTGGCCTTATGGAAACAAGTGGGTTTTCCTGTTTATCACCACAGTGTCATGAGTTCATTCAAGGGACAAAAGAACCCAATGCAAAAAACCCAGCCCTACAGACCCCCCATTTGGGTAGAAGCAGTCTCTCTCATTACTGTGTGTCGTGGTGTACAAAAGAAGATCAGAAATATTTTTGGTGCTCTGCCTCTAGAACTGTGAATTAGGCAGTGGCGAGTTAGGAGATACGATGGGGTAGAGTCCTGGTTACCTTATCCAGCCACTGTGGCTACCCACAGCCCTTTCACCAACTACAGGCCGACAGAAGTGCCTGGAGAAGTCACAGTGGTAAGGAGTTTCTGATTTCTCTAGTACCAGTATCTGACAGAGAATGTAGTTCCTAGCCTTGACTCTTTTATATTAATTCCTGAATATAAATGCTGCTTTTAATCTCTTACCCCGAGTCAGGATTTCCCAAGCAAGGTATTGGTGCAACATGAATTGGCACATACTAGTCCAAAATCCTGTCCATTGCAGCACGGGGTAAAAAGAGAGGGTAATGAATTTAAATTATTTAAACACAATTGTGACTAATATTTACGTATTGATGTGCAGCTGAGTGCACTTTATGAAAGACTCTATGATGGATTAATGCAATATCTTTGATAAGGACTCAATATGAAGGTAAGGTGTACTCATGTTCCTTCTCAAACACAATCTCATAAGAATTATTTGAAAAGACTGCATAACGTAATGTTTTCTGTGTAGGGAAATTAGAGCAATAATCCTTCATCTTTTGAAAACAACTTCAGAAAACTCAAGGCAAGGCACTGCAGTCTGAATCAGAGTTTTGCAGTCTTTTTGTGAATAAATTTTGTAAATACGAGCTTTAAGATAATGTATTATATATATGACTTTTGTAGGTCACTAACTCATTTTTGCAGAGTTTGTGAAGCTAAATATTTAACAACATTGATTTCTTTAAACTCAGTGTAGTTGAGGTCCAAATAGAACTTTCTTTGGTTTTAATTAAATTTAATGCTGTTGCAGCTGGGTGACTTTGGCCCACATCTTCCCCCTCGTTGGGCTTCAACACTTCATTTATTTTTACATCTTGAACACATAGCTTTTCCTAAAAGACCAGTTGTTAAATGCTTTCTCCACCTGTGAGCACTTTGTTGCATTTCTTTTTACATGTCAGATTGACAAAAAAGGCTCTGCATTGTGAGGTGTCCTGGTTTGTCATGACAGCCATGTCTTTAGAGTATGTCGCCTTTTCAGTTGAAGAGTCTGGATTGTGTCTTTTTTGGTCAATTTTAATGAAATCTAAATGTTCTTCAAAAAAAATTTTGTCTGTTGCAAATACCTGTTGTTCCATGACATCCAGACACCTATACAGATATTAAGCTGTGCTTTATTTAACCAAATGTCTGCACCTCATTGGATTGTTCAGTCATAATGAATGTATTTTCTAAGCAGGTTTATCTCTTATCAGTATTTAAGTATGGCTACAAATGCGTTCCTATTACTTGCTAATAGGTTCCCCCCATATCCCTCTATTTTGGTTCCTTGATACGAAGAGCCCTTTGGAGTTTTTTCAATTTCAGGCAGTTCCAACAAGTCAAACCTCTCAACTTCCATGAGGAATGACCCAGGAATGCTTAAGATGTGTGGTGCTTTTGTTCTGTTGTTCTCTTGTAATGGGAAACTGACTTCTCCTAAGTGAGTAAAATAACCTGATCTGAGTTCGTGATTGCTGCTTCTTGGACCTGTAAGCAAGAGGTGGGTTTATTGCTCAGAATATTCAGTGATCTTCCATTTTAACAACGTAACTTTAACTAGAAACATGCTCCAAAAGTTCATCCTTAGCACACAGCCAGTTTTGTTCCAAAGGGAATGTAGATTCAATCAATTTACTTTATGCAGCCTTGTCTCTGCAGTTAGTACTGAGTATATAGGTTAGGGTTAGTATTTATTTGAAATCTTCAGTCCAGTTCATGTGTTTTTTAATGCAAAACTTTTAAAAGCTTACGCAACTTTTATCTTTCTTATTTTGTAGAACATATCTCTTTGTTAAGTGCTGCCTATTGAAGCTGAAAGGCAACAATCCCTTGCTTTTTATATCAAATCAGAGTAGAACAATCTTTATATTTTGTAGTTTTTCATGATATTGATGGAAACTACAAATCCCAGTTGCTTTCATCAGGTGAGCTCTTAGACTATCTACTAATTTATACATCCTGCCCTTCTAGTTCTTTTTAAATGAGTGATTCTATTTATACATCTGTGTATAACTGGTACCTGTCTGATTGATATTAGAAAGAACCACCATTTTCTCATCTGTGTTTAGAATGCTGGCGCTTTCCAGTGCTTGCTTTTTTGCTGAATCCAAAGATTTTTAGTTTAAATTGGGGGGGGGAGGGGGAGAGGGGCATTTCTAAAGTACATCAATGACATCTTTCTTGGCAGCACTGATCCTGAATATGACATCAAGCTTGAAAATCTTACTGCAGGAAATAAAACTGACCTTGAAAGCTGTTGGTATTTAATCCCTGCCAGTTCTGGTTTGGTCCTATAGCAGGTTTTTCTGAATGCTTTTCAAAACCAACCTGTGTACCAGTTCTCACCAGTAAGAGGACAGTTAGCAAGGACAGCCACCTCTGGTCAGTGCTGCCTCATGAGCATCGTCATGCTACACATCTCTACTACTCCTTTGGTCACAGAAACATGTTTCTATAGAATTCATGTGTAGTCTTATTTTTTGAATTCTGGCCTAAAATACTGCTTTTAAAGTCAGCAAATCAGGACCATTTTTCAGTCATAAGCAAAACTGTTGGAATGTTGTACCAATTGGCACACGTTTTATTTTGGAGTTTCTGTGCAGACAGTAATACAGCGAGAGGAACCATGGAATTCTGAGAGCAATATTGAAAAAAATCTCAGGAGAAGGCGTACAGTATTGAGAATTGCATTTAAGTTTAGTTTACATGATGAGTATTGCTTGAAATATCTGTATCTTTATTTTGCAAAACAGAAAATCATGGGACTGATCTATCAAAGAGTTGGTTGTAAGGTATTACTGCTCTTCTGATTTTTGTGTTTGGATGTTAATAATAATGTAAATAAAGGTTTCTATTTAAAATCAGAACTTGGTGATGCAGTGTTTTAGCTGTCAATACTTTAAGGCTGGTAACTGTATCCTGGAAAGGTTGGAGAAAATCCAGTGCTATTACTGAGGAAAGGTGGGTATATAGCAAATGATTTAATTCCTACTTGACTGTAGGAACTGAGGGAGTGGCAATTGGACCTTGTCTCTGTGAGACCCATGTAGCAACTGATGTTGCAGTGACACCAAGTGGAATTTATGTCATTTTCAACTGAAATAGCATCTTCAGCAGAGCTGGAGGAGAAGAGGTTCCAGGCTTCCCATAACTTGGTAAGAACCTACCTTTCACAAAATACCAGCTACACTGTGTCTCCCGTACAAGGCCCAGGTTTCTGCATAAGGGATATGGCAACATCTCAGGCTTACAGGAGAAGCCACACTGGCCATGCAGGACTGTGATAGTCACACCTTCATCTCGTCACAGACCACAGGCTGAACACAACAAAAAGGTAAGTGCAGATTTGCTTTAATGTGATCTCTGTTCATACTCGGGGGATGGCAGACAGCAAATGCCTCTCTCTGGAAAGCAGCAAATCTGTTTCTACTGGTGAGTTTAATTTCAGTATTCTTAGACCTCAGCATCTAGCAGATGTTTCTGATAATCCATGAAATCTGTGACACGTCAGGAACCAAGTCTGCGGCTGGATTCAGACAATTGTATGAGATTAAAAAAAAACAACTGGGAAGAAAATTTTGGGAAGTGTGTTTGACTTAGATGTGATACAAACAGAAACTCCAGCCTTGTTTTGCTGTCTAACACATCCAATGAAAGACCCCAGTGCCACTGTTTTGAGTGAGTGAGGCTTTTTCCTCAGTTCCTAAATTCAAGTATAGTTTTAGTCTGGGGCTGTGGTATCAGAGATCTGTGTCCCTTGTGAAGTAATTCCACTTGAATTTCCTGATGTGCAAAGCCATGAAGGGTTTCAGTTATTTCTGTGCTGGTTCGTTACACTGTGTTTCTAGAAGCGCAAGTTAAATCTGTGGTTTGGAAATAAATACCTCTTTGTTAAGAGTGAAGGCCACAGTTGGTCGAGTCTTGTCCCACGAGCGCCCTCCTGCATGTGCCTTGAAAACAGCAGGTTAACATGAAAAACGTATAAATACAAATATCACCTCTAGTGCCTCTGTACACTGTGCTTCTGTAGTAAAATGATGGGGTTTTCCCTTTAAAAGCCTTTAAACAGTACCTGTTGTTCAGAACATCTACTGCTGTGTAGACTGAACTCTTAAGATTATTCTTTATTGGCTACAAGTATTGAACTTCTTGGAGCTGCCTTTTTAAAAATAAATGTCAAAGTTACACTACCAAGCAAATGCTTTCCCAAAGGAACTGGTTTGGTTTTGAACATACAATAGAATATCACCACATAAAAAAACTTCATACAAATCCAAGTTCATTAAAATTTAGATGTACATTTACTGAATTTTTTCAGTACTTTAAAAATGGAGAACTCCTGAAATGCACTATCATCGAATGGGACATGAAATAACATTTGGAGAACTGGCGTGGGGGCATTCCACTCTTTTTATTAACAAAATTCTTCATAACCTGAAGGAATTTCTTTTCAAACAGTATATTGAGCAATATTTACATAACCCCTCCAAAATCTGGCGTCCTGTTAGTCAAGATTTTCCCTAATGTGCTCCTAGAGGTGGCAATAGGATGTACAAGTAGGTGGGGAACTAAAATGTATCCTCAGAGGGAAGTTGAGAAATACCATGGTGTTGAGAATGTTCAGTGCTGCTCACTTCAGTTCCTGACTCTCTTCCAAGTTCCTTTTCATCATCTCCAGTTAGAAAACATGAACAGTTTTGCTTCTAAGTGTTGCTTTGGAGTTGTAATTGGCTTTGAAGTTTTTCTCATGACAACTGCAGGTACAGCTGAACTGAAGGATGGTTTAAGTGTACGTCCACTGTCCCTGCGCACACTGCACGCTGGGGTGGGAATCCTCTCTGGGACATAGCTGTGTTTCCTTTGCTGTCAGTTCCTGGATCAGTGTGAGTGGTGTCATCTCAAAATAAAACATCTTGTGAAGCAGGTGAGGTATAATCCAAAGCAAAAAGCAGGTACAATAGTGGATTTCAGAGACCTGTATTTCTGACAGCATTTCCCATCATTTCACTGCAGGTATTTAGTTCACTCACCAGTGCAAACATTCTATCTAGTTCAGCCTCAAAGTTTATCCAGTCCTCCAGGTTAATGTTGTAATTCTCTCTGAAGTCACACATGTCATTTAGTCTATACATGGACTCAAGTTTTGGCCAGTCTTTATCCTCATGAAGGTGCAGCACTTGGGGGAGGTTAGCCCTCCCATCCTTCCCACAGCTGTCCTCTGAAAAGCACAACAGAACATGATTTAGTGTCCTTCTAGGAGAAAGCTGTTAGATATTTGTCATGGCTCCATGCAGGAAAAAACAACTGAAACACATTATGGACCCCTTCTAAAAATTACAGCAGGTATATCACAGAAACAGTCCAGCTAGATTTGAAACTTCATCCTCTGCAAAACTTGTATCTCAGTAATTCTAACTTTATTTTAGTTCTAAAGCCAGGCTTGGGTCTCTTCAGCTAAAGATACTACCACTAAATGAGCAAATCTTCTCTGGCAGGTTGGGATTGCTGGACTGTGCCTATTGAGGTATCTGTGCATCTTTTTTCACTGCACAATTGGACAGCACCTCATGATCTTTAGAGAGGTGATGGCTCAACCTTCTTTTGCAGAGAAGATTCAGAGACAATAACTGACATGGCAGAGGTCACTGCTTTTCACATCTTTAAATGTGTATCTCACCTTTGGACTCTGGCAGGTTGAAAACAGTATTACCAAATCTTAAAAGGTAGTTAAGTAAGTAAAAAGCAAACTCAGATTTTAGTACAATGTCAGAATAAAACAAAAGGTACGGATCTGTCTTGCAGTCTACTCCCTGTTGTGCTTTGCTGTGGTTGGATAAACAGCAAGAAAATACATGATCCTCTCTCTGAGAAATTACAGTCAGTTTTGTTCTCTGGATGGTGTGAAACACCACGAGGCAGCTGCAGCAAATCTGCATTTAGACAAAACCAACATAATGGTCTGAAACTTTAAATGGCAATTAATCATAACTGGGTTCTTGAGCTGAGCAGCCACCTTTGCTCATTTGCCCTTGCTCTTGATGCTCCCAGAATGTGCCCCAGGTGCTTTTGTACAGCAGTAGTTGACTGTATGATAACACTATCATAGTTGTACAAGTTAGAGGATTTCCCATTTAAGCATTCCAGAAGAAGAAATGATGTTGAAAGTGGTGCTGCATGCAAGGAGAGAAAGGAAGGGAAGGTAGGTAAGTAAAAGACAATGCTTGCTGTGTGAACTGCTCCCAACTCACAGTGACTTGGCAGATGATGGTCTCTTCACATCTGGCCACTTTCGACGCTGAAACTGCCTAGTTTTCAAGCAGCAAAAGGAGAAAAAAGTTAACCATCACCAAGAAACCCACCAGCACTACAGTCTGAAAGCCAGGAAAGAAGAGCTTAGCCTGAATTTGGATTATAAAGATCAGAACATGCTGTGACATTGAAACAGAAACAGCTCCAGTGTTCCCAAGTAATGGGGGTGAGAAGATCTCCTAACTGCCATTCCAGGCAGTGTCCATCCATGGGGTTGCTGAGCCCGCCCCTAAATCTTTTAGCAGGAAGGTAGTACTTAAAGAATAATAATTTAATGTACCTGTACTGCTCATAGCTTCCATCTTTAAGTCCTGGGTGAAGAAAAATTAACAGTATTACTAACCATTGCCTGCAACACAGTAAGATAACTTACAATTTAAAACAGACCTAAGAATATCAGCAGGTAACATCCACTGGATGCTTTAATTGTCACATTTAATCCCTTATTCCAGGTAAAAGAGGTTGTAAACTGGGAAAAGAGTCTTGAAAACTTTGCTGTAGATAATCTTCAGTGGTGTCTTTAACCACCAAAACCTGTTGATCTCAAAACATACAGCTCTGGGTGCTGCAGATACTAAATAAGACCCAAAATTATACTTTGGGCTTTGGTAGACTTAGGTTTTGTTCCTTCCATCATCTCTTTTCCCCTGTATCTCAGCAGTACTCATCACTAACCTATTTCAGTATTGTTCTTAATTTAAAGAAACATTACCTCAGAGTGAACAAATACAGAAGTGTGGGCATGCAGCCACCAGCCCCAACAGGACATTACCAGTATAAACAAATACTAAAATCCTTTTGACTGATGCAAAGTTTCATAACAGTAAGCAAGTAAGAGCCCTATTTTGAGTGTACTAGGAGAGAAACATACCCAGATCCATGTTCCTGGTTCTTGGATTGCACTGTTTATACCCTTTGCAGCTTCTTAGTTCCATGAGCTGGACGTGCAGTTGATTGAGAATGTCTCTATCTAATGTATTCACTGCATTAATTAGCTGCAATAAATGGGGATTCTCATTAGTAACTGTTGTTCTCTAGTATCTTTCGTATATGGAATATATGTGGTTTATCTGTGACAGGACAGAAGCCAAATCATGCTACATTAAATGAGCTAGGCCTTGGCTATGTCCTCCACCATTACCATGCCATGTCAATTTATCATCAATAAGGAACAATGATGTACATCTTGAGCTGTTGATCAGGTACCTGATATGGATCAGTATTGAGGTCAAAATACTCCAAAAATCCAGTGGCAAATTCACAGAACAGGAAGTTGTGGGTCTCATTGATTGTCCTCAGGCACCAGTACGTGTTGTTGTTGGCGCTGGTACAGGCACAGAAAGGGCCCACTGCAAATTGAAGAGTTGCAAAGACATGAGCTACGTGTTGCTGTCTTTAGCACTGTTTATGATGCCTTTTTGCTTATGGTATTTACTCATAGACAGTTACTCTCCCTCCCACTCCTGAGCTCTGAAGTACAGAATACCTTCTGGCATCAGCTTCTTGTTCTACGCACACCTCACTTGGCAAGGTGCTTCCCCTGGCTTCTCTGGAAACATTCCAGGCAATGAGATCCTACACATAATTGTCCTGTTCACAGCATCATCTCTAAGGCTTATTATTAGCAGTTGGTTTTCCTTTTAACTCGGTTGCCTTTTGTGCAACAATAACACTAACACTGAAAGAAAGAGACTATTTACTATGAGGAAGGCTTCCTGGCATTGGCTACAGAACTTAAACCTGTAGCTTCTACCAACCCAGCCTAGCCAATACCTGCATACCCATTATCTAGTTTAAAGTATCCTTACATGTCCACAGGGGAGCAGTTTGCCAGTGCTGGTTGTCATGGGTGAAGCAGGTCAGACCAGGCATGCTGCAGGTGTCATTGTTCTTTATTCTCTTAAGCAGTTTGCGCAGCTTCTTCTTCCGCCTCTGCTCTCGAAGCAGCCAGAGCCGGTCTTTCTCCTGTAGGGCTTTCCTGCACACAGGACACAGGAGGTCGTGCACCTCCGTTATGTTTGGACACACCAAAAATGAATGAAGCAGACAGATAATGAAATAAACTGCTCTGAGGGAAACAATGAACCAGTAGTTTTCAATTAAATGGTTTCCAAATGGCTCTGGATATGACTCCACAATTCAATGGCACAGATAAAAACCAATTAAGCCAAAAGAGCTTATAGGACATCTGTGCTGTGGCATTTCCCACACCAGGAATCTTACCTCAGAATTCACAAGCATTTCAACACAGGCTTATATTCCTTTGCAGGTTTTTGGGTATTTCTTTTTAATACAGGAGAAATGAAATACTACTACTACTTTTACTCAGTTTGTAACTGGTGTGCATGGACAACGTGGTAATAATGTCTTTGCATTTCCTCTTTCAAAGGAACAGACCTTCACTTACTTGAAAGGGTGAAGACTAGATCCCTTGTGCCTCAGTTTGCTTTTGTGTTTGGAATGGTAGCTGGAAAATAAAAATAACATGAGTGATGAACAACAGAAAAGCAACTGCTCCTGTTTGTACCACCCCATCACAGACTGAAGCCAGTGTCACTTCTGCCTTTAATTTATGCCCCACCCCTGGAAGAAGTGTTCAGGGCCAGGTTGGACATGGCTTTGAGGAACCTGGTCTAGTGAAAGGTGTCCCTGCCCGTGGCAGAGGGCTGGAACTGGGTGCTCTTCGGTCTCCCTTCTACCCCAACCATTCTGTGATTCAATGAACACAAAGCGGCCCGGCTAGCCCGGGTCATGCACATGAGCCTTGTGCCGCTTTCCGTCCTTAGCTCCTTTGCGCACAGCGACACCTGGTGCTCTAATCCCGTATTGCAACGCGTCCACATCCATTTTCGATTTTAGTTGTCATTGGTTCTTGTTTCCCTACACGAGGCGGATAAAATCAATGGCTTTGTAATTTAGTTACAGCATTTCCTCAACTGAGCAGTCACTGATTAGTGCAGAGGATAAAACGATAAGCTCGCACCACCTTCATGCCATTTTCCCTCTAAATGAAAGAATTAAAATACCAGCTGTACTTCATAGCGTTGGTTTTTTCCTCCATTGTTACCAGCTGGAATTTCCAGGAAACCTTTAGCAAGATACATGGAACCGTCCCACCTAGAGCAGTGTCTGACCTATTGTGAGCTCAGGAGCTGTGAGCAGACACCCCCATCCTAGCTGGGTGGCTCTACTGGTTTGGCTCTGTCTGCAGAAACTCCTACAGGGTTTTGCAGAACTTTCCTTTCTGTGCAATTTCCAAGGTTAAAAAAAGACAAAACAGCTTCAGTCACTGACACCACCTCCTGACTGATGAAGTTACTCCCCACACACATCAGCAAAGGCAAGCTAAATTCAGTGACTGCTATTTCCTAAAGAGAACAACAGAACTCAGTAAATGCACTTCAAAACAAAATAAATCCTTTAAATTATGAATGCTCCTGGCAGGTTGAATACATTTAATTCATACAGAAAATTAACAAAGATTATTAAACAACTGGCTTCAGTGGTTTTTTTATCTCTCACACACACTGGTTATTCCATTAACAAATCCTAAATGCTAAAACCTGATTTGATGCAATTCTGCAAGCACTTAAACATCTATAACTCAAGTGATAAACTTCATTATTTACCTTAACAGCACTCTGCACAAATGTAAGTGCTTCCTGTATTGGGCCTGGGATATGTAGCATTCTTGACATTTACTATAGGCCATTCACCATAACAATAGCTTCATCTTTACAGTGTGTATTAAATAAACCCAGCTGTTAATACCAGTTTTGAAAGCAGTGGGTTATAAGATGATAATGTTACCTTTTGGGAGATTTGTTATTTAGAATACTACTGATTTCATTTTAAACCCTTTTTGCCATGGGTTCTGTGGATGGGTTGGCCTAACCCAAAAAATGACCTTCTCTATATTTTAGTGACCTGTTGCTGAAGCTGTACTGCAGAATCCACATGGAGTACAACCACCATGTACCTCATGTGTAAAGTATGAGGTCTAAGGACTTAAGTGCTATGCTCAAAACCTCATTCTCTTATACCAATGACAGAGAGAAGTGGCATCCTAGGAGATAATGCATGCAGCCCTGAAAAACCCAAATGGAGGAAATTCTCCCATCTTCCCACACCATTATCCCATCTGCTTTACACACCCTTCTTTTAATTAAAAGAGATCTGTGTTAACTCCGCTCCATATTGACAAATTGCCCTTGTTAAAAGCAAGATTTCAGGAACAAACCCACAGCTTAAAATAAACTCCTGCCTGGTGGAGGTGGGCTTTGTACTCGTGCTGCATTCCAGCTCCCCAGAAAGCACTCCATGAGTGTAGCACGGAGGCCACCACTGAACAAAACAGACTCCCGTCTCTCCTGTGACAGCAAACAGTTGCACCCTACAGTAAGGCCTCTGAAGTGCACAGTACCTCATCTTGTTACAGTCGCACTCCTCCGGTCGCTTCTTCTTCAGGTGACCTCTCACCTCCCTCAGGTTTTTTATCTTGTTTTGCAAAGTTTCAATCTAAAGCAAAGCAAAGACACAGTGAACCCAACACAGCCCCACTCACTCCTACCCCAACATGCTCCAGCCCATTCTTGTGCCACCAAATGCTTTCTCTTCACCTCCTTCCATGACTCTCATCACTGACAAACAGATTATCCACCTTTCCAAAAGGCAACTGCAGCAGGAGGAAGCCTCCTTGGCACCTTTTGCTGCTGGGATTACTGACTGTGACAGCAGAACATGGCACAGGGAGCACGGGGCCACTGCTGGTTCCACTGTGGCTCCTGCTCTTGTGCTCTACAGCACGCGTGCAAGGGGAGAAATATTAATGACAAAGATACCAATGAAGTTTTACAGGCAGATTTTGTAGGGCAAAATATCTTCTAGTTCTTTGTATTCAACAAGCCTAAAAACAACCAATTCCATTCCAAAGTGCAAGGGTTAAGAAAAACACAAGCAAGCAAAATAAACCTAGAAGCACCAAAACCAATGAAGCTCCCTTTTCCTTGGGCTTCCATTTGGCAGCTGAAGGTGCACTGAGGAGCAGGGCTAATAAGAGGTGAGAAAGATCCAGATGAAACTTTTCCCAGGATGGGGACACTTTAGAAATCTCTCATTGATCTCCTAAGGCTTCTGGAAGGTCTCTGCTCTCCCTTCAGCTGCAGGGCTCTCCCCCACTCACATCTTGTCTTCACAGACTTGTAATAACAATTCATTATCTCTGAACTATCCATCCTGAAACCAGCCAGCAAGGTCACAAGGGTCCAGGGAGGGACAAAGGCACCCAGAGGCAGACACACACACACACAGACCCCATGATCCTGTCAGCCCATAGAAACCCAGGCTAAAAAACCCCACCCTGAAAAGTCACAACTGTGACCACCACTGACCTCGTGGTCAATGTGGAGTTTATGGTCCTTCCAAGCTTGCAGGGACCTGTACAGATCTGTGTCGCACTGAACGGTGTCATTCTCCAGGATATAGCACCTTGGCAGGGAAAAGCAAACAATGATTATTATAGTGGCTACACACAGACAACATGAACAGCTGGTTTAATAACACAGCTCCAGGAGAGATGAGAAGCCAGATTGGAAATGACATGCAGAATTCAAAACACCACTGCTCACTCAGGAGAACCAGGGTGTGCTGTGAGCAGGGAAGGGGTTTGGGGCTGGGTTGCCATGGAAATTTGTCAGAAGTAGAAAAATTTAAGGAGAATATTCCTATCCAGCAGGACCTGATGGCTGTTTAATTCCTGTATGGAAATTGTGCAGCGCAGAGATCTTGTTTCTTCATTAGGCTGTCTACATAAACAATGTCTAGTAACTAGCAAGCACTGAAAGCATTATTCCAAAGCAATTTCCCAGGGCATGATTAAGTGATGAGAGAATGCGAGGTAGGGGCAAGGATGAAGTACTTCTTCATAAGCTGTATTACTGCACGGGAGGGGGGAAGAGAAATTTTGCTTTCTCCTATAAAAAGGATGATTTTTTTCAAAGACGTTTCCTGGCTCCAAGGGCAGGAAATCCTCGACAATTCCTTGGTTTTAACCAGCTTCCAAGGCCAACCAGGATTTACAATTTTTTCAGAACCAAACAGTGATAAAACCAAGAAACAACCAACCCAAACCCAAGCACTTGACAGATTTACCTGAGAAGTCAGCCAATACCATGTGCTCATTTTGAATGCTTGTCTCAATTAAAGCTGAGCACTTTTAATACTCCTTTATGTTCTTTATACCATCTCACCCATGCTGTCCCACTGCTGCCTTTCTTCAAGTGTGCTGAGGACCTCTCATGTATTATGCACAACGTTCCTGACAGCTCCTTCTATGGGTTTGGGATTCACTCACTAAAGCAGCAAAAAGGTCAATGTAACTTCCTCCAGAGGAAAAGCACAGCTACTGCTTTATGAGTGCTGAACACTCCTGAGAGCTGGGGTAAGAAAGAGGCCCAGTTCTCTGATGAGAATCTCCCCAGTGCATTTCCTCCTATTAGGGAGCCTCTAACCCTATCAACCCTCTGACAAAGTCAAATGGAACCCACCCATTTCCACAGAGCTGACTGGCTCCAGCATGTTTCCATGAGCAACTCATTAAACACTTTAACACATTTAACAATAATTGGTGTGTAGAAACAGTGACTAAACTGACAAAGCATAGTTGAAAATACATCAGCCCCTTGACTTGCACACTGAGCAAAACGTTTTTAGCTATTAGCATCCAGACATTTCCCTCACCTCTCTCTCAAATCTGTTTAATTTCCCATTGCTCCTGGTCTCCCCAGCTTCATTCAGAATACACATTTTCCTCTCCTAGTATTGCCCTGTAGAAAGCTGTGAGAGGCTATTTCCTCCCTGAGAATCAACCTGGTGTTTGAAATACAAACCAGTGTCTGAAATACAAAGCATGTCACGTCTCAGTGACATGACACCAGGTCATGCTGCAGTCCTGAGCCTCTGCTCCTCGGACAGGCCAGGGGACCCACTGCACACTGAGGTGTCCATGGGTACCTTTCCTGGTTTCACACCAGTGTGCACACAGCTGCTGCAACCTTTTGCTTGTCCTCACTGGAAACACGCATTGCTCAGCCACTGTGGTTTCCAGAGTGCAGAAGACACAAAAGCATTGCTCTGGCTCTTCAGAAGCTTCCTGCTGCTTTGTACATGACAAAGTTAAACCACAACTGAAAGCTGCTATACAGATAAGAATAACAATTGTACAGAAGCTGGACCGGGTGTCCAAAAGGGACACAGGATGCTGAACACAAGCTCACACACCCATTTCTGCAAAGCAGCCACTAAGGCAGCAGAAGCTTTTAGAAACACACCCTGTGCACTCACCTGTGGGTCACTTTTATCAGGTTAGGGGCTGCAAACTCTGCTATGCCACCAGTGCCACTGTACTCCCCTATGTCTTTGTCTTCCTCCTCGGGAAGAACAGCCCTCTGCATCCTGTGCCTCTTGGAGATGTTTCTTGGTATGACAGGTTGGTATCCGTCCTCCAAGCCCACATTATAAACAGCTCCATCCAGCTCAACAGATACAGAACGAATAGAGCGATTCCGGACATAGCTTGGTTTGTATTCTGCATGGAAAAGCAAGTGAAGGGATTAAGAGGAGGAGAAACATCATGTCACAATTTGCTTCTCTTTGTGGTTCTGGGGAGGAGCAAACAGCCCGTACTGTTACATTCAGAATTAACCGGATGACAAATGGTGCTTCTTGCAGCTGCCTTCTGGGCCTGCTGCCCCATTACCTTTTGTAGGGATAGACGCATACCGTGGGGCATGAGGAGAGCACAGATACAATGCAAATGCACAGGAATGGCTGAGGGGAAAGGAAACGTCCGTGAGCGAACTCGCGGAGGCTCTGCTCTTCCCCGCAGAGTCACTAGATGGCAGTCACGCCTTAGCAAGTGACCGCGACAGACACGACTGCAAGGCCTGAGCTCACCCTTACAGCTCTGTTTTCTCCTCTCCACCGCACAAAGCTCCACACAAGGATTCCCACAACACTTTCCTGAGGCTGTCCCAGCACTCCCAGTGTTCGGCCTGAGCCTTTGCCCAATTAATTCTATGCCCATTTTTCAAAGTAAGGTGCTTGATTGTTTGAGGGGGGATTCATTTCTGAACCCTTGCTTTTAGCCACTTCCAATTCTTTTCTTTCCAAGTGTGTTCCTAATGTGCAAACCAGTCTCTACACAACACACCACCCTCCAGTGCTGTGCGCTCGCGCCAACTCCCCTCTGCACTTGCAGCCCAAAGGCAAAAGGAAACATTTGCTATGAATTGTCACTACATAGCAGGAGATTCTCACTCATCTTTTCCCCATCACTGCTTTCCAAAGTTCTCTGACCCAGCCCAAATCTCCAGAGCACCTCTTCTGTTCGGTCTGGAGTGATGCAAATGTATATGGTTATGGAGTCTAAATCCATAGCTAAACTTCCCTGCTGTATGACAGGGGCCACCTCTGATGCGTACAAAGAAGTACAGGTTAAATACCATAACACCACTTTTCCCTGCCAGTGCCTGGATCTTTTCTCCATACATGAGGCTTGGAGCCATCTAAGGCATTGCTGGAAACAATGAAGTCCCGTGACACTTCTGCTCACCTCTCCTTTACACAGAGCTGAAACCCACCACACATCCCACCAGACAGGGCCTCCTTATCCAAGCTGTAAGGGGAAAACTCTACCAATGCGCCAACTGCAAAGACCAATCTGTCTTGCAATCCCAAGCTCCACAGAAAAGCCAGCTTTCTGTCTGAGATAATCTCCCCAGCAAAACAAGCAGAGGAAAAGGGAATGGGAGGTAGAACAACCTACATTGACAAAAGACATATTCATGTCAAGTGGAATGCTTTGGCATTAATGCAGAGTGATTTTGTTTAAGAAGCCTCACACTAATTCCAAACAGATCGCAAGGTCTCAAAAGCCATTTTGCAGACTGTGGGAAGAGAAACAAACATCTCCTCCCCCCTGAATTTGGTCCAAACACTATATTCTTGTCAGCACCACACACAGAAAGTGGAACACCAGCTGGATTGTCTGGCTTTGCACATTTTCCACCTGTGGTTCAGACTTTATTGCCGATATTAAGCCAGGTGAGTCACTGCTGAAGGGGAAAAGAAACCCCAAAAGACCAACCCTATTTCAGGGACCCATTCAGGAAACATTTGACTAAATGAGAAGGAAACTCCCATCTTTTCAGAAGTAGGAGGAAGCTCCAAGAAGCTACACCCTAACAATTATATTCAATGTATAAACTCCCACTTCTTTAATTGTTCCCTCATTTCATCTTGTTAAGCTCAGCCAACTCACAATTTACCTTCCCTCCAAGTCTAATAGGCCAATCCAGCATGTTGGACTCCAGCACATAGCTGCAGGGAACTGCCATCTACACACGTCCCTGCAGAACTGAAGCCAGGAGCTCCTCCTCCCGTGCAGCCAAACCAACCCAGCCTCCCAGCCAATAAATCCGCAGCTCCAGTGAGTCAGGGAGGACCTGGTGTATCCCTCATCTGAACGCGCTCCCCACGGTGCTGACTCAGAGCTGCCCTCAGAACCAAACTCCATCATTTTCACAGGAAATGGTTAGAATACTTGGTAAAATCAATACTCATCTGTGCTGGGCTCTCCCATCTGCAAAGTGCACTGCAGGCATAAATACCAGCCTCTAATTACTAGGTGATCGTCCCCCCAGGTTTAAGTTTTCTGCTCCAATTCATTACCTGGGTACACAGGCCACAAATAAAGCGGATCTGGGGCTCTTAAATCTTTGGCCCAAAGTACCTCTACTCCCTTTTTCAAGTTATTAAAGCTTGGCTCTGGTAAACTGTGAGTCCTGATGCCTCTTCCTCTGCTCTTACAGGAGCCAGTTGTCTTAGAGATGGCACTGCTCTCAGGTTTCAACACTGTCTAGAGAAAACACGAACTGCAGTATCAAAAATTATTCTTCAACTGAATAAAGCAATGCAATCTTGTAATATAAAAACATCAATTTCATATCTGACATAAATATAAACTCAAAGGCTGGGGATATTTAACTCAGTCAAGCCTTATCACTTAGTTTGCAGCCACCAAATCAATCATGTATGACTGAGATCACTTGAAAATGATAATTGTCTCAGGGATAACTGGGAAGACTGTAGCCTACTGTAAGCACTGTATGGCATTTTCCCCAAAGCAGGAGCACTGTAGAAGGCTGTGTCCCTGTTGACACTTACTCTATGCACATATTTTGGACCTGATGCATTTTCCAGTATCACAATGATGACAGAATAAGCCAGTAGGCAAGGATGCAGCTCCTACATCTGCCATGAGGAAAAAACTCACCACCAGCCTCATGAATTCCTGCTCGATGTAATGTCTATGTGTTTTCCACAGTTCTGTAGCAAGCAGCGTTTTCTGATATAGCACCAAGGTAAAATCAGACACTTTGGAGTCAAAGTTTTGGAAATATCTCTGGATCTAGGAAGACTGATGAAGTCTCAGAGGTATTTTCTTGGCCATTCTGAATAGCTACAAATCTTATTCTGAAGCTGTGTCTTTAGAAATATCAAAGAGGAAAAAAAAAAAGCAACCCCAAACCCACCTTCTTACATCCAATTTTTCACAAGTGCCATTAAAAATTACACTTCAAATGCATTATCTTTAAAGTAACTGATGTTCTTTCCTTTTAACGACAAAGAAGGTCGTTTTGCTCCAGCATTGAGACCACCTCAAAAGAAAAATGAATGACATGAAAATTGGAATAAAGACGCACTAGCCTTTGTGCACACTTCTGTTTGTTGTTTACAAATCTGTGTGGCCTATCATCATCTCATTACATGCAGCTTAATAACTCCTTTAATCACATGCACTTGTTCATCACAGGATGGGGAGATTAAATCCATAGCAAGAAAAAGGTAACAGACCACAACACAGCCAAAGATTTTAAGAGCTATTACTTTAACCTTTCTTCCTACTGCAAAGCTTTGTTTCATCTTCCTTATAAAAATAAAAACACAGTCAAAAAAATAAAGAGGATACAGAGATGCAAACATTCCTGACTCCTAAATCCAGATACACCAAACACTAATGCTTATGTGCTTCTAGCATGTTAAACCTTTGCAGGCAAGTTGCGTATCTGTATATGGCCCGAATGGCAGGCCCTGACCCTGTGCTGCAACTGGCTTCACTCAATTTAGACAACAGTTGCCTGCTAAATACACCCGAGCACCTGCCAATGGGTCTGCACCATCCTTGCATTAGAAAGTAATTATTTTATCAAAACATTTGGTGTTCCAGCCCCTCTATCAGCAATTTAGTCTGGTATTAAGACCACGCATTCTCACTACACATGACTGGTTTTAATCTTTCTGAAAGACCAATCCTCATACCCCCATTAGGGTTTGTAACACGCTGGATGCACCCTAGAAGCAGGGCATCCAATTTAGCTTTCTGCAAATGACTGTAGATTAGAATCCATCGAAATTGCTCTCTGCAAATCCATCTCTATTGTGCATGACAGAAGGGAGCGAGCAGGGTGTTTCCTATTGCTGTGAGCTAAAGCATTAATGTGGATGCGACCCTAACCCAGTTTGAAACTTCTGCTTTCTGTTTAGCTATTGTTCAGCCTGACGAACAGCATTTACCAGCAGTCAAATATGTCTGCAGTCTGATCCCATGCACCCACCAAATTCTGAATAGCCAACTCCAAAGATGCCCTCAGAACAATGCAACCCAGCACAGCTGCACTTCATCACAAATCTCATGGAATGGGTCATAAAAATCCAAATCTACATTAAGACTAACCAAGTCTTGCCATTCACAAGCCAGTGAGCCACCTTTCTCAGTAAGCTGTACAGAAAAGCCTTGGTGTGGCACCTTGACTTGTATTACTTTGTGCTCATTTCCATTCAGTATATCATTTATTAGGTAAGTGCATGTGGAAGAACAGCCAACACCAAATCAAAGAGCCTTTGTCAACAGGTCCAAACTAACTCCTTCCACTGTATGGCACACCCTGAATGGGGGCAGAGGGAAAACCAAAGCATCTGTGGAGTCTATTATCTTACTCAAAACACAAGCTATGGGAATATGATTGACAGGACCCTCTCTTATGCTGCTTAAGTTTATGCCTTACAGTTCAATGAGCTGAAAGGTATAGTACAAACTCTGCCTCTTCTGAGCAGAATACAAGGAAATAAACACCACTGATTCCTCTGCTAGAGGCAGCAACCTCCACCTTATCTCAACCTCCTTTATACATAAACTAAACGTAATTATATACTTAACCACCTCCCCTGGATGTTGTGAAAATTAGTTAATGTTTAGGAAGCACTGATGAAACATACTTAAGTGCTAAGTGTTATCAGATAGCATTATGTTACCCTCACTTAAATTGTTTTCCTCTTCTCATTTAAGTGCCTTCGATCTACTTACATTATTTGACTCCCCATGACCCAACTTTCTTCTCTGTGACTTAAAAATAAAAAGAGTCAATTGAACTGCAAGTTCTAGTGTTATTTAAAGATTATCTGCTGTGCCACGCAGCTAAACCCCAAGTACAGTTGAGTAATTTCATCCTGGAACCAATAATTTTTTTTCAACTAAAAATTAGCTTAGTAGGTACTAATCAGCTTGCAAGGCAAATATAATGGGAGAAAATCAATTTAAACTCTCTGTTTGAAGCTTGTGCCAGGTCATTATACAGAAAGACTAATCTGCTAAATAATTAAGGCTCTGTATTTGTGGAGTGAGACGAAAGAAGTATTACAAGTGAATAATAATTCTGTGCTGCCGTTTGCCTCTTTAGTCTATAATTAGACTACGTACTTCAAATATAGATGTTAGTCTGACTAAGGTTTAACCCAGAGCCAGTGAAATGGGCTTTCTGAAAAGGCACCTGATCTGTGCCAAGGAAACTAGAAACAGTCATCCCCTTTGGACGTGATCGCTGGTTAAAAGTCAGCCTTGTCTCTGCTGACTGAGCACAAGGAAAGGATTTTAAGAGCAAGCAGCTTCCGTGACAAAGAACACACATCCTTATTAAAAATAAATTACTGCAGTAATAGCTCCAAGCCTTGCAGTAGCTACTGAAAACTGGGCTATCTGCTGTAAAACACTGTTCATGTTTCATGGCCTATGTAACAATGGGCTACTTGCCACTTCAGTGTGTGTACTGCTTTCACCAGCTTCAAAAGACATAAATACAGAACCTTATTTTGGATCAAAACACTCCTTCCTACACACAGGAGTATTTTCAAATCTAATTGTGCAATGTGAGACACACTTTCAGACTTACACAGCAAATATGTTGACAGAATTCAATGCCTATGAAAACCAAGACAATTACATGTGCTAGTGAACAAACTCCTAAGTTTTCTAAGGTAGAGACTGAAGATACAGTCGGTCACTTACTTTTCTTGGAGAAGAGTTTCTTTCTCCGTCCAATGTGGCTCAGCTTGTATTCATTCTCTTCACAGTTGCAGTCTTCACTATTCCTGCTGTAATACTTGGGCAAAATATTGGAGGTGCCTTTGCTGTTGCTGGCAGCTGCCAAGTTCGCCATTCCCTTGCACTTGTGTAGCTTGAGCTTTCCACTGGCATCTTCCACACACTGCCATTTCTGGAAGAAAAATTTGGTCATTAAAGCTGTCCCAACTGCGCTTTGTCTAATGGCCAGCTCCAGCAATCTATCAGAGGCTCCTTGTTGTAGTAAGCTGGGGCTCATCTATCATCTGCTACCAAAACACATTTTTTGTAATCTTCCATTTTCAGGCAAAACAGGAACTCTTTGCAACGCTTCCATTTGTTTCTGATTGTTTCTTGGAGGCAGGACAATGGGAATTTCTTAACGGAATCAGTACTACAGGTAAAAACATGGAGATCCCAAGTGACCATTTTCAGAAGAGTAACTGTGGCATGAATCCAGGAGGTTCAAGCCTTACCCACAGGTTTGAAAAGAATCCTTGGCTACCAGCAAGTGTGTTTGTCAGGCTGGCAGGAATCTATGTCACTATTATGCCATTAAACCAAGCTTGTGGCCTGCATCTCATCTCAGCTTCATCCCATACTCTGCAAGAAGGGAAAACCTTTTTGGAGGAGTCTTCTCTTTCCTAGTTCAAATGCCTGGTGGTGGGATAATTCTATCCAAGTTGTGGATTCCTTTACTGTAAAGGATTTAATCTGAGTTGGGTATTTAGACCCACTCTACAATCAAAGAGGAGGAATAGTTACTTCCAGGTTATAATTCCCTTCATTCTAAGGCAGCCATATAAAAGAGGTAAGAAACAGGACCACCATGCAGAAGTGACTGTTTCTCTTCACTGACCTTTAGAAGGGTTTGTATGGCTGGATCAGCTATAGAAGTCTGTAATTAGAGGAGTTTAGCTCCGTATTGAGTCTCCACATTTATCTCCATATTGCTTTTAGCAGCTTCTCCCATCCAACACCCTTGGGCTGACTAGCAATGGTGAGCTGCACTGGCTGCCTATGATGTGAGAACCCTCTCCCTCTTCCACTCAAGACTACAGGGAATCTCCTCTACCATCTCCAGCTCCTTCTGTTACTCAAAACCTGAAGTAACTTGCTTATAGCTCCGGTGTGCTGCTCTCAGAGCTGTGCCAAGGGCAGGGGAGTTTTGGCCACCTTCAATCTGGCACAGAAGTTTCACCTACTTCCCAGATAGATCACAAAATAATTTCACCTAGTCCTTTATTTACCAACATGCTGCTAGCTACGGAGCTAGGCTTTGAGATATGCAATCCCCCCCTCACAGAATCAGTTGCTACCGCTTTAAACAGTGCCTCAGAAACACTTGAGCTTTTTGCTGAGTCTTGAGAGGCGTTCCTCTTTTTCCCCTATTACAACATCCTAAGTCTGTGCCTCCAGGACTCACTGGAATACTGAAAATTTTCCAAATAAAAGAACAGAAGGAAAAACAGCAACAGCTCCCAAGTGAGATGGCATTTTACTGTAGCCTGCAGCTCTACAAGGGAGATTCAGTCACTTCTGTTGCCTTAGAGGTGTACCCAGGCTGAGACAACAAAGCCCACATTTTCCATTGACGGTCACTCCATTGTTTGCATGACAGCAAAGCAAGAAAATAGTATCTTTGTGCTTTTATACTACAGAATTTAACAGGAGTCAGAAGTGAACTGGCCAGTTACAGTAGATTTACCTATGGTGTGTCTGCTTATTTCCTCGGACAATTGGATGTCAGGTCTCCAGGGGTGTAATTGCTTCTTAGGTGCAGATACTGTTTTCAACCTCCTGTATGACCCAAACTTTGCACTGATGCAGATAAACCTGGCTTAACTTTCAGCAGAAGGAGTCATAGGAAATCAATGAGAAATACTGACAAAGACACCTGAATCACACATCTTTGTATGCCTGTCCTCATCAGGAAAGCAGGACACATTTATCTAGAGGGAGCACAGAACAAAATAGCCTTTGAAGAATAAATTGCTGAGCCTTAATTTATTATTTTTTATCAATGCTAACAGTGACCAATGCACAGTGAGGTTTGCAGTTAAAGTTATTTACTAGAATAAGCAATCGTTTCTTTCACAATGAAAAAAAGACATAAAAATGTTTGTTGCTGTTTCCCATTTCAATTCACTTGAAACTTATTTTTAAAAGCATATGAACAAACTGCATTTTCTGCTCAGCAGAGCTCTGTGCTGTAGGTGTCTGATACATGAAAAATGAAGATTCAACAGAGGCCAAGTTAAATGCCACGAGGAGAACTACTGTAAATAAGTGCTCTGATGTGTGGCCCAACAATATTTTTTCTCTATTTCTTTCATCTCCTGTCAAGAAAAGTGATGCTCATTTTTCCCCTCCAGGTGAACTGGAAAAAATCCTTTAATTTTTGGTGCAGTTTAAATCTTTCCAAGGCAGCTGTATGCTACAGTGAAAACACCTTAAAGGCTTTGCTGGAAGGGCACACTGTATGCATTAACTGGCCCATTGCCGAACAACCGCAGTGCAGAACTACATAAATGACTCCAGAAACAAACACTGAACACATGGGGGGTGGGAAAGGGCAAAGGAAAGTCTCGAACTTTTACTTTTTCCCCATAATAGCTATGGGCATGTGTGTGAATGTATCTGAGATTCAACAACTCCCTCTTGGTCTGCTTGTAGGTACAAATGCAAATTGTCTGTATTAACTTCAGTCATTTCCACAGGATGCTTTTAAACTTAGGAAAAAGGACAGCAGTTGCAATGGAAGTATGGACACCTTAGATTGACAGTCAAGAAGCTTTAAGTATTGTGAATTTTGGCATTTGAAATCTGTTTTTACCACACAGCATACCATCATGCAGAAACCTGTGTCAAAGCCTAGAAGCAACTAAGTTATTTTGTAAGAGGTAATCACATAAATAATTAAATTGCTATATGAAGAACTCTAGAGTGCCCCAGAGATACTTTGGCTCACAGGTATGAATGATAACCATCCAGCAGCAAAACTTAATTACAGATATGGATTAACTCAGCCAGTCAGGAAAACAAAGTGCCCTTAGTTCACCACCTGCCCCTAACTTTTCAGGTCTTTTCTTCATTAGGCCAAAAGATGTGCTCCTAATTCAAGTCCTATAGCTCATAACATCTTGCAAGAGCTAAGTCTGGAAAAGGAGGGTGCTTTCATACGCATAAAAGTCAGTAGAAAACCCAAACTCCCACACAATCTTCCTCCCAGCTCATACCAAAACTCCAAAGGAAAACCCTTGTTTTCCTCCTGCAAAGCCTTGCAGAACAGCTACACATACCATCATATAAATGGCTTTTGTAATATGTCCTGAAGTTCATCAAGCTCACATTGTGTTAAACTTTCCAGACACCTCATTTAATCATTAGAGTCTTTCCAGCTGGAGGTTTCCCACCATCTTTGGGCAGGCCAAGTTAGCTGCTGTGCTTGTGCTTTCTGCCACCTACTATGCTGGGCTTGTTCTAACATTTCTACTCCATCCTCTACCTTACCTCCCACTGCACAACACATGCTCCTCAGTTATTTGTCTGCAAAGCAGAAGAGTCTGGCCTTTAGTTTAATGGAGAAATTGGTGTTACTGAACAGAAATCTTTTCAAAGTTAAACTGCAAAGGCAAAAAAAAAAAACCAAACCAGACAGGTTGTAACATATATTCTCCCCTCCAGCCCAAACTATTGCTCTATGTGCAAGAGTAAACACAAGAGTAAATGAGGACTTCAGTATCTGTGAAACATGAATCTTAACAGCAGCAGTTGTAGACTGAACAGCTGCCCTGTTTTTCTCTAGTAACACTATTCACCTTGAACATGCTAATGACCCCTCAGCAGAAAAAGACATGTTGTATTTTTCAGTGTGTCAAAACCCCATTATTTCCTTCACAGCCCCCATCACCATGAAGTGGTTTTTGCATTATTGTTCATCAATGTCTTCTTACTGCTACAGCAATCACAGATGTTAATTCAAAGTCATTACTTGAGGCCCCAATCAGAAATAGCCATGACCTTCCCTGTAGGGCTTTTCCCTACAATTCACTCATTTCACTGAATCTCTCTCAATTGACATTGTTGTCTTTGGAGGAAAAGGGATGATCACACAAGCCTTGCTAAGAAAAGATTCCAGTTGAAACATAGAGTTTTCAGAGCTAAGCCCTAAATCACCATGCTGCGTCTCATCAGTTCCTCTTTTTGTTAAGCGAAAGAGATTCCATTCCCTTTTACAGAGAAGGGAAAAGTGAAACTGTCTGATCAGTCAGCTGCCAGCAAGGCTCCCTCCTTAACAGTTTTAGGAACACAGCCTCTAGGAATCAAAGTTTCTGCAGGATAATAAAGCCCTCTGTCCCTGCCAGCAACCTCACAAAAACACTCCAGCAGAATCCATCACCTTTAGTTTATCTGGATGCTGTCTGAACCCCACGTTTGCTGCCACACTGGATGGTGAGCCAGAAGCTGCTTTGATGGCTAGGAACATTCTGACTTCCAGTCTAGATTGATTTATAAGTAGAAAGGGTACACTTTTCCTTGTATGAAACAGTACAGTCACAGTTTAGGTGGTATGAAACAGTTGAAGTTACAGTTTAGCTCTTCTCCTTTGTTGTGGTTTGTGCCTTGTGTTTTTTATTGGGCTAATGAGGACAAAAGAGCAACAGCCAAAGACAGAAGCAAGCCCATTCCTTACAGAAGGCAGTTCTACTGCTTCTTCTGGCAGCTTGTCCTTACAGACTTAACAGTCAAATTTCCCATTGTTTGTCTCCTACACCTGACTGCTTCTCTGTCCTTGTTGTCTGAAAATAATTGGTCCATGTTTTCTGTATAACATCTCTTAGGTTCATGCAGACAGGTTCCTCTCTCCTCAGCTATTTTTTTGGACAGAATATGCCCAGTTCCCTACCTCCTCCCAACAGGTATTATTTTCTTAATCTTTTAACGTTTTGTTTGGGTTTCCCCATGCCTTCTTCCAATTTATCTACTGGCAACAAGAGCCTGGTTTCCTATATGTCATGCAATATCTAAATAGCACTGCCTGGTCTTCATTCTAATTGGACAGTATTCCATTACACTGACTCATCATTTTTGGCAATTCAGACCTTTGGG
Source organism: Agapornis canus (assembly GCA_036873685.1). NCBI lineage: Eukaryota > Metazoa > Chordata > Aves > Psittaciformes > Psittacidae > Agapornis > Agapornis canus. The sequence continues at coordinate 31,347 of JBAFWW010039004.1, forward strand.
CTCTCAGCTCAAATTCAGTTGTCACACACTACAGTTCCCTTGAACCTTAAAATTCTAAGACTTATTGACAGAAAACATGGAGGGTGCTTTTTAATGCCACAAAGAGCAGCTGAAATGAGGCAGGTGGGACAATCAACCTGAAAAATCAGGTATTCCACTAAATTTATAATTACAATTATACTTCATTTATTATTAACATAATAATTGGTTTGTGGCATCAAATGGTCCCAGCTGCTGTGTTAGGTACTGCAGAAGGAGTGAGTGCAGTCCAAGCAGAAATTACATTAGAGGTGGAGGAAAAAACCAACAGCACCAAAATGGGAATCAATTTGTCTGAGGTCCCACATGGAGTCTGTAACAGTTCTGAGACCAAAGTCAGTCTTGAGACCTCCAGCTCACTAAACTAAACTAAACTCAACTAAGCTACACTGCTTCTCATACTGGAATAGTTAAAAAAATTGGGGGGAGTGGGTTATTAAATGTTGATATTGATTTTGGCAAGCTACTTGGAGCAATCACTGCTGTAATGGCAAGGAGTTTCAAAATCCCAGTTAACAAGAGATGGAAATTCCTTCATTTTGTGAAGCAACAACAAGCAAAAAAAACACATAATAAAATAGCCTCTGGAAATCATTATAGGCTATTTCTGGGCTAAAGGAGGAAAAACAATTTTGTTAATTACAATCCCTGATAAGGAAGACAATCCCTGAATAACAACCTTAATAAATCATCATGATTTTAATTTTCATGGTTTGTTGCCTCTTAATTTTATCAGTTTGAGGGCTGATAAAATTTTTAATGTATGAAGTTATCAACAAGTCATTTCTTGTTGCAATCACAGGTTAAGAACCTGATCCTGAAAGTTGCTGAGCATGTACAACTCACACTGGAATTCAGGAACTCCATCTGCCTAAAAAGCTATTAAAATTATCTGGACTCTAGCTGGCTTGATACGCTTCACTTATCAACAGAACTTACATTCTTTAGTAACCTCAGGATATCTCTGCTAGGTACAAAACAACCAGACAACCACAAAAGATAAATCAAAACCTTTTTGCTCAGTTTTTAAAGAAATTCCTTATAAAACCTGACTTCATTTCTTAGGCCTGGCTGACATAAGTTCAAGCTGTAGTACCCTCAGGAAAAGGAGAAAAATATAAGCACTTTTTTCTGCTGCTCCACCCTTGGTACTAAGCAATGGCTAATAATAAACACTGTTAGCCATTGACAGGCATATGGTCTAGAGGTACCACTTACGAACAGCTGTAGGAAAGCACACACTGATCAGAGTAGTTTTTATCACTGCTATACCATGCGATGTCAGAGAACTGGGTGACATGCTTTTACTGCTCATACCTTCATGACAGTTGCAAAAGAAAATCCCTTCCTGATTCTGGTACATCACAAAGCAAACAGAAGGAAAACTGTCTCAAACCTTTCATTTGCAGAATATCTGAAGGAAAGAAAGTGCAAAGCTTTGCATTTTGAATGTTTGCCTGTGCAAACTGTGCTATAAAATGATATTTTAAATGCTATTTAAAGCGATATTCTACTTGGATAAGATTTGCACATAGAGTTGTGAAAAATAAAAAGGATTTGAAAAAGACAAACTATTTTTCTTCACAATTTAACAATATTATAGCACCGTGATCTGCTAAAGACAAAACTAATATTGGGGTGGTTTGGTTTGGCTTGGGTTTGTTTTTTTTTTTTCATACATACAGCACAGATTCCCTATAGCAATCAGCACTGCTGCAGGTATTGCATGTTTTCCAAATGTGCTCAAAGTTGGCAAATGACTTAGAGGGGGATTTTGTGCAGCTGTTGTTATGATACTGAGGAGTTGCTGGGAATACTCTACCAAGCAATGCTGATATCATAATTGGCTTCACAAAAGCACATTAATGCAGGCCGCCAGATAAAAGTGGGTCAGCTTCCACTTACCAGCCAGTTTGGAATGAAAGGCCGAGCTACACTGAAGAGAAAAAATTTGTGTGGAAGCCATTAGGTACTAGGATAAATGTTTTTTATTTTATGTGAAAGAAAGAGCTCATCTCTTTTAAATCCTTGAATATAAATGCTGAGCTGCTCTTTCATCTGAGCCTGCAGTCACCCTTTGTTGGACGCAAATAACTAACACAGACCAAGCCCTTCTAACTGAGAAAGAAAACATGGCAACACACAAATTCCCATTGCACTCAGAAGTATTTACATATATTAGTGTTGCCAAAAAAAAAAAAAACAATCCCACATAATGGACTCTGAAACAAGGTTTTAAACAGTATGAATAGCCTCATCTCCATGATCCTTGGGCTCTCTTATCAAAACGATTATAGGTCAAGGAGGGTGACAGAGATTCGCAAAGAGCAGCATTTTGTGGTGATAGAACTGTATTCACAAACTTGCATGCTCACAAAGCAGAATTACAAAATCTCCATCTCGCACTCAAAGCTTTCTTTACCTCTCCTTTACTCTAAAGCTCTGTCCTCGGCTCTTCTCTTTCACTCCCCTTCTGAGTCTTTGTCCTCCATTTGTCCTTCTCATCTCCTGCTCACTGTTTAGAGTCCTCTGTGCATGAAATAGCAGTCCCCCAAAACTTGTTTAAGTGAAAAGAAAGGGTCCAAATGACTTTACCAAGCTTTCACCTAATTCTGACCCAGACTTGTGTTCATCTTTGCACCAGGATATGAAAATTCACCTTTTGCACTGAACACTCCAGATACTGTTAAATGCACAATCATAAAGTGTCTTACAGGATCAGGGGAGATCTGCTAAATAACCACTGTATCTGTATACTATAAACCCCTGCAAGGCAGTGCTATGTTACTAATTTGGGCTTGTTCTATGCTATGCAGAGGTGTGAACAGCACCAGCAAACAGACAACACCCATTTGTCATCTGAGAAGTCTTGCTTCGCTCTGAAAGGACTTTTGGGTGCACCCATATTTACATGCAATTTATCCTCAGATAAGCACATTCATTTCCCACTATTCCTGCTGTCTAGACAGACTACTAGGACATATTCTCTAGAGCAGAGGCTGGATGGATTGAGCCTCCCTTGAGAGCCCTTCCCAGGCTCTAATTGACTTGATTGTTAGGCAATTTTTCCTGATGTCCAACTTAAATTTCTTTTTTGCTCAATTTCATCCTATCACTTCCAATTATGTCTGACTGAACTGCTCAAAACAATTCTTCTTCTCTCTGTCTCCTGACAATGAGGATGCAGCACACTCATCTCTTATTAGCACACCTTCACCTACGAGTTTATCGCCAATTCTAAGTACAGAGTTGACATTTTATGCCTACTTCTCACAGATGTCAAAGATACTTTATTATCTGTAGAAGAAAACATAAGCTTGTGAATGCACATAGACAATATAGGGCCTTCCCCCTTCTTTCCGTAACTGAGACATGTGGTAATTAGAGTAAGAAAGCCTGAATGTAGCTAAGTTACCTTATGCAAAAAGACAGCTTCAGTGACAACATGGACTTGGAAAGTCTCTCTTTCCCTCTGTTCTTACAAGACTGTTCAAAATAATTGGGATGATGAAGACAAAAGGAAAACGTTGAAACATCACCCAAAGGGAAAATACTGATGGAAAAAGAAAAGCTGTATTTCCCCAAACTACTTACTGATGATGCTGTAGCAGAAACAATGACTTTTCCCCCAGTTTCCCAAAGCACATTGTGAATTCAAAAAACAATGGCTTGCTCCCACCCATCTGAAATTTCAGCACAAGACATCTGATGACAATAAACCACTGCACAAAAAATGTCTTTAAGTTCAGTAATTTTAGGAATAATAGAACATTATAATCTCTTTGTACACTAAATCTGACAAAGAAGCCACAGGAGGCAAACAGCATCTGGAAAATGCTTATACATATAAAAGAGATCCAAACACCTAAGGAACGATGGACTCATTTCACAGGTGCACTGTGAAATGATTGGTAGAGGCAGAAGCAGGGAGCCTGGCCTCCAACAGTAGAAAATGAGCTACTGTAGCCTAAGTAGCCCATTACTTGGCAAGCTGTTGAGATTGCGTCTGCAAGAACAGTTATACAGGGACCAACTTATTTCGAGCTGCCAGGTAATGCCAGACACATACATGTCCACAGGCAGAATGCATTACAGTCCTTGGAAAGGGGTATTCTGACCAGTACTTGAATGAGAAAGCAATGGCATGGAGTCTATTTTGCCACGTTTCCAGAGGATGAGAACTCCCCTAAGAGTGAAGCTGCTGGAGATTGCTTTGCTATACCTTTGCACTGCTCTGGTAAATTTGCAAAACATTCTCCTGCATTGAGGCCATGTTTTGATACTACTCTAAGTGTTTTTTTCCCCCAATTCTTCTACGTAACTTTGATCTAAAGTGAATGTATTTTCACATCTGCCCAGATCCATTACATAAGAACAAGAGAAATGACACACAATGAAAGACTTTTGTGCCCATATAAACACAAACTGCCTGCAGGCATAATTTCATGTTTTCACAGCATATTTTTGTTAAGAAGAGGGATGTACCGAGTTCCTAGAATGTTATTTTCCCATTAGTATATGTAATCTTAAATAATATCAACAAAATGAATTAAATTAAATTTGGAAGAGGCCAATCTGTGAAGTTTGTATCTTCTCATCACTAATGAATCTCAGACCACATTCTATTTGGGGAATAAAATGCCGAGGCAGTTCTCTTAACAGTAGTCAGGAATCAATACAGAGGCACTTGAATCAGCAATTTCCTGAATGACAGTCAGTTTCATAAATGCTGTAATACAGTTCTGAGCAAAGGCCACAGAATGAGCCATTTGATTTGTAAGCTAGCATTGATGACAAGGTGAAGAACATTGTCACAGTCAAGCCCAACTACAACTGCTTACTTTCAGTCAGGGTTACAATGCCTTACCTGGCCAAGCTGTTCACAAGCTGTTTGATACTCAGCTCGCTGACAAAGGTCTTTCACACGCTGGTATTTGGGTAGAAAGTTTTCTTCTTGGGCATCTACCTTCTCATTCTCCCTTTTATGCAGCAGTTTACTGAAAAAGGAAAAAAAAAATTTTTACATTAATATTAATTCCGAGACATACATAGAATTTGCTGAAAAGGTTCAGAGTTGTAGATTATCTGCCAAGTCCATAGCATCACTGATGAGCAAAACTTAATAGTCCAGTAGATATACTAGCATGTGTCATCATCTCTGATAACACACAAGTTATTCATATCATGCTCTCAGGGAGCGTCCAAAAACATACAAACCCAAGCCAGTGCACTTCATGTCTGATTGGCAGGCAGCAGCAACAGTCAATATAAAGAAACCATATCCTCCTCACTCTGCACTTTGCAGGCCCTTCGTGCTCTATGTTATGCATTAAGGCAGAGGCACAGAGAGAATGGCCAGCAGGTGAACACAGAGGAAGGGTTATTCATACTCCCGTGATACAAGCATGAGGGTGAAGGGCAGCAGCTGAAAGAAAAATAGGATGCCTTTCCATCTCTCAATCAAAGCAAAGCTTCCCTTCCCCCACCCCAGCAGTGCATTTATGCAGGCTGTAGGCAAAGGCCATACATTCCCTCCTATCACACAATTATTGCCATTAGGCATACTGCAGTTGTGTCCCTGCTGGCACAGCTAAGTGGCTTTAGGTCTGTGGTAGTGTTCTGCTTTGGCTTTAGCTATTTAGTATCCTTCTATGTAAAAAGACTTGGCTTTGTGATTAACACTTTCCTTACCCTCTTTCCACTAGGAACGAGTCTCTCCAGACCTTCATCTTTTTCTTTAAATGAAACCTAGGAGGAAATGAGGAGAGGAAGAAGCAGTTCCCACAAAATGAATAATCAAGTTATGCCCCAGTTTTCACTCCCACACCCAAGTCAGATAAGAGACATGTAACTTTACATGAGGACATCCAGCTTTATGAAGCAGATACATACGCCTCTCCAGTATAAATGATGAGCAAACACAGGACAGATTTGTTCTCACAGGGACAAAATCCACAACAGATTCACCCAGTACAGCTATTTCAACATAAGCATGTTTAAGGCACAGGGAATTAACTGATTTGTCCTTGATCACAAAGGATCGCAAATTAAATCAGGATTTCCTGGTTCCGGTTTGGGCTCTTAACCTGCAAACTACCCATAAAGGATCCTATTCTAAAGCAAGCTGCTCCTTTCCCCCTCTCCCTCCACCCAACTACTTGTAAAGGCAATCTCCTTCTTCCCTTTTTCTGCTCATTCTCCCTAGCAAGCATACAGTCTTAATTCTCTTCCTCAGTCTTTTTCCATCAAAAGTATTGGTGGAGATCCTCAATAACTGCAATTCTAAGTGCTACCCTGTCTTTATATGTAGTCTGATACACAACCAACCCTTTCACCTCAATTATTTTACAATTTATCAAATTTGAAATACTTTGCTACAAATGATGCCACAGAGACACTTAAAATCTATAACTCATATAGCTAAAGACCTTGTGTAGCCCTCTCACTGCTACAAAGATTACATCTGTTATATCTAGATGCCATATAGCTAGTATATGAACCTGACAGAATGAAAATAAATAACTAAAGTCAGTCACAAATTGCCAAACAGGCAGTGAATGATACACTCATATAAATGGTAATTTCAGTATATTTTCCTTTGAATTTGCTGCATGTTGCTGAATACTTGCTCTATCTCCCATACAAACACATGCATGTTTCCAGGCACGTTTCATTTCTTACCTATTCAGTGGTCTCTCTGAATCCAGAAGCTTTAGAATGGATTTACCATCCATATCAGAGGGAATATCCAATCCAGCAATATCTAGAATGGTGGGTGCAAGATCAATATTCAGCACAATGTGAGGATTCCTGAAAACAACATATATGAGAAACTGGTTTAAAATCTATGCAATGCTATCAAGAAACTCCAGCTCATCTACAGAGATCAGGGATCTGAAATGGCTTATCTGTTACATCTGCAAAGAAGAAAAGAGGACACAATCCAATTCCTTTCCCTGATGTGAATTAAAATGTAAAATATAGGGAAGTTGCATAACCTCAAGAGGGACTAATAGGAAGACTTAAAACCTCATCACAGAACATTTTTGAGAAAGCAAACTAATTCATAAGGCAAAGTTAGTTAATTACTGCTAAAGAAGGTTAAAAAGTCTTTTAAAACATGAGAACACACTGGAAAAACTCCTTGGGTGCCTTACAGAATCAAAGTGTCTGCCAAATATGCTCATGACTGTATTAAAAAGTAGATTTGGCAGGTAGCATATGCTTTATCTGGTTCAAAATATGGTGCAGAAATAAGTACCTCAGCTTATATCACAGCCAGCATGTTCTGAAGAGAACACAAGGTGAAATATATTGCTAGACATTACAGTACATAACTAATAGTTGCTGTTAATGTAGAGTTTGGGACAGAAGGAAGAAAGGATCAGCAAAGAGAGGAAGCAGTTACGCATTAAAAAAGATGGGGGGGGGATGGAAAGAGAGAGGGAAAAGAACAGCTTTAACTGAAATAAAATCAATCTTCCCAAGCACGCAGTTATCGATTTTTCAAACACTTAGGAACAGCAATGCCCTGTCACTTAGCACAGCATAGCACATGCTCCTCAGCCACCACAGCTTAACAGGACAGTATCTGAACTCAAACTGGCTTCAAATTTGGTTAAAACACCGGCATCAACACCTAAGTAGTACAGACAGCTCCTATCCCTGGATCTCTTGAAATGCCATGGGTAAACATGCATGAGGTTGTGGATCAGAGCATCTAGCTGCACAGCCCAGCATTCTGTAGCTAAATAAATGCCCAAATTACTAATCATGGGACTTGGTTTTACTATAGGTCTGGTTTTGCAGAACTGTTTCAAACTTATATCAAATATGTCTATAACTGTGCTGTGTAATTACAATATCACATATACACACACAGTTTATCAGCTGTGTGCTATTTCTTTTCCTTATTTCTTAAAAAAAAAAACAAAAAAACAAACACAAAAACAAACAACCAAAATCAAGGCACTCAATTTCTTAAAAGCGAGCACAGTGCTCTCCAGGCAGTCTTCTACAGCACTGAACATAAAGAATCACCGTGGGATGATCTGCAGGCACAAAGGAAGGATGGGACCAGATGGGCTGATATACATGTCAGTGCAGAATTCTAGCTCAAAATACAGGACAGAAGAAAGCTGCTGCACTCACACTAATTAATGAGACACGATTTAAAAATTACTACATTTTTGAGCAAGCGAGCAAACAGGCACTGACAAGAGCATGGATGATGAATTAAATTGATGTACCTAATTTGATTTTAATTACTAATAATTATGGTGTAGCATATTTGGTAATAGAAATGAGAGCTTGGTAATGACTTGCTACAGTGACTGCTGTTCAATCTTCATTGGTATCAAAAGGGAGTCATGACAATTACTCTGCAGGAAAAACATAAGTTTCACTCAAAGCACGGATGATTGAAGTTTTACTGGTTAAAGAAAATTGGGGTGAAAGGGACGATCAATTTATTATCTGATATAAAACCCACCCAACCTGTTTTATTCTGTTCTTCCTATTTGTTGTACTGTGATGGACTCTGTTCTGCTAGACCCTGTCAGGCTGACTCTGCTGATTCTAACAGAAACCTTTTTTTCACTTCCATAAGACACTGAAAAATAAAATTCAGTGGGAAGGTCTAACAGCCTTTATGCACATCTGGTTGTAAAGATCCTTGAACTAAAGCAGACATAAGGCACCTGGTCTTTAGTATCGCACACTGCAGAAAAACTAGCTCAGTTCAATTGGGCATTGTCTTTCCAGTAAGACCAAAAACTGCAGTTGAAGGGACAGAGCAGGCTCTTAGAAGGCTACTGTAGCTCCCTGGAAACTCTGTGCTGCTGCAGACAAGCTTCTTCCAGTGCTGAAGTAATATGTTTAATTCCACCTGAGAAATCCCTCCCCTGCACTTTAGAGAAGTAACATCATTTATTTCACAAGCATAAGTGCTGTAAATAAATTAGACGTACAGTGCAGTATCAACTGAATTTAACATTTCTGTGCCTGCTGATGATGTGAATCAGTGAATTTGAGCAGCAAATGGAATGGGATTTTTTAATAACTATTTGCTACCATATTACACACTAGATCTGTTCCTCTGTGGTAAAGAAAAAAAACTGTATGGAAGACTTTGTATGTGTTAATTATGCTAAAACATGCACACTGATATAAATAAAAGGCAGCAAATTATGGCACTCTGTCCAAAATCATTACTTAAGTGCAAATATTTGCTATTGAAATAATTGCTTAGAAAGTGTATTTACATAATTTCTTAGCTGATCAAAGCTACCACTTTAATTAACAGTCACATTCTGCATGCTTGTGTGCATCCGACAAACAGCCCTAACTATGTAATCTCAAAGGATAAGCCAAAAAGAATCTTTTGTGGATAATAATATATGAACTATTATGTACATTATCCTTCATAAACTGAAGCATGTGACTCCATTGTAATGTTCAGCAATAATTATGTACAATATATTTTTACCTTGAAAATGTCCTAGGTTTGTGTATTATTTGTACACCTCAAAAGGAGGCAAATAAATACATAGACATATTTCAAAGTGGCTTTTTCAGCTACATCCACAAAAGTGCAGTGGTTTGTACTGCATACCTACACAAGCACAGAGGCAACGGCATGAAACCTTCACTGTGTTATACCAGTTATACCAGCACGTGCTACCAGTTCTGCTTTGAGTGGACATGTTTTTCTGTCAATAATGAGAAGGAAGTGAGTCAAGAGGGGCAGAACTTTGTGCCTCCATTTGGATGCCAGGTCAATAAAACCACAGATGTGAACACAAAGGGTTTTTCTGGTCACACACACACACTAGCCAAGAACTTACAAGGACCCAGCCTCCACATTTGGACCTCGGACGTAGAAGGGAACTCTGATGTCAAACTCGTATGGCATGGACTTTCCTTTCACCAGCCCAAACTGCCCAATATGATAACCATGGTCTGCTGTGTATATTATATACGTATTGTCCAGTTCACCTGTTTCAACCAATGTATTGTAAATCTGAAAAAAAACCAAAACAAACCATGAAATTCATTCCACTGAATATGTATGCAGAATACTAGGTATTTCTGCCTATGTGTAATATAAAAATAAATAACCAGAGTTCAGAATAGCACTGAGTTATCACAATGTACCATTTTATTAACCCAGTACTCTAGCTATTACAAGACAAACTTGTGGTTTTTAAGGTAAACACATTAGCATGGCACATTTTTAGCAGTGCTGGGTTCAGTGTTGTGCATCAGAGCTGTCAAGATAGCACTAAGTAACCCGGGGACAGAGATAAAAGTTTCGAGGTGATATGCATTTTTGAATTTTTCTGTCCACCTTTATCTTTTTCCTGAAGCAAACAACTTTAATAAAATGACAGCATTTTGAATCTCACACTTATTGAAGCAACACTGAATGATCTTCAGACAAACGAGTCTCCATTATGCAGAATATTTGCAAAATCTCTTCCAGGTAAGTATCAATCAGTCATACTCACTCACTGTGGAGAGTTAAAAAGAGCTTTAACTCTTAGTTGCTTCTATAGGTTTACATGAGAATCTTTATGTGAAGTGTACCAACTTGAGCACCGAAGATCAATTTTTATGTGACATTTTCACTTACAAAGGCACAAAGGTGTTGGGGCACCACCAAAGCGGTGCCTCACACAGACCCAGAACATACCAGCACTGGAGAAAACAAGCTATGCTGCTGTTGCTGGTTTGGGAGATTTTTCTTTTATTCTTTTTGAGGTGGTTTAGCCTTTTTTAATTTTAATTAAATTAAAATTATTAGATGGATATAACTCCATGGAAAAGATCAGACTTACTAAAAATCAACCCAACTTACTTTGCCTGCAGTGAATCACCCAAAGTGAAACCATTTTACTAAACAGAAAACCAAAACAGTGTAGTAAAATGCACCAGTCTCTCCAAATGCTGATATCTGATCCATCTAGACAGGCTCATTAATGTGAAGCAGAGATCATACTTGCCTGAATCACTAATTATAAGACATTACTAACAAGTTGAAGCAATGCCATCCAGATAATCTTCTCTTTGCCTTACAGGACTCCTGTTATTTTACATTCTACCTATTGTGAATAAAAGTGCCAAAAGATAAGCAGTAAATTGCACCACCATTATATCTGCCTTCTCATAACTGGAAATCCATTCTTTTTCAGAGTAGCTTTTAGCTAATTCAGATATTTCTGTTCAAGATACTCATTAAGAGATTTTATTATTACATAATGCAGATTTAATTAAAAAAATAATAATCTAACTATATATTTACTTCTAACATGTAACATCCCAGGCCTTGTTTACCATGGAATTATTCCAGTTAAGCCTCCTGAAGCATTACTTTCTCTGCAGCTGTTTTTCTTCTCTCAGAAACAGCATTATAGGATTAAAATAGGCCCATGCAATTAGGTAGTTATTTCCAACAGGTTGTAGGATGACTTCTTGCTATCAGATAATACAGTTTTAGACTTTATGATGTAAATCTTTTCAGGTAATTCCTCCTTCCCCTTAATCAGTAGTGGCTTTGTGTCAATAAATCAGTTCACTTATACCATCCAACTTTACAAGATGAGGATTCTTACACACTGAATAAAGAGACAAAATCCTCAGAGGTGAGAGAATCACACATTATTAAAACACTGTTGCAGTCCTCCACATAATTCTTTCCCCCTTACCTTCATATACAGCACAGCCTGAGCTTAACCCAAGAATCAAGCACCTGTTTAAGTTCTCAAAACAGTGACTACTGAACTTACCATCTCCATAGAGTCATCCACAGACATGAGTGTCTGTAGGCGTTTTCTCTGTAGCATGTTAGTGAACTCCATGTGTATGGGCTTCATGGGTCCTGTATATCGCATTATCCAGTGCTTGTCTGGATTTGGAGCATAGTTATAACTGGGAGTGCTAAGGAACAGAGAAAACCAGAATTTTTTAGCAGCATAGGGAAAAACAAACAAACAAACAAACCACAGTAATGTTTGCTATTAATTTCTATTTGATCAGCACTACAGGATTTATTCTCTGAGGTGCATAAGAAAGTATTAGATTTACTCTCAAAAAATCTTATACTTTTATGTTCTATATGAAAGATGAGAGAATGAAAACAACTCTGGGGAATCAAATCTATTAAAAGAGTAAACATACATTGTTTTTGCAGGGTCATCCAGACTAACATGGATACATTCCAAGGCCAGGAGACTAGCCTTACAAGTCTAACTCCACAAGTACATCTGGATGGAGCATGTACTACAGAGTTCCTACTCATGTAATTGCTTTGCTTTCACACTGCACATAATTAACACCAAATATCATGGCTTGTGCAGCTGTTTAACAACAGCCACAGATATGCTCAACAGCTTTTTTTTTTTCCAACATGACTGGCTATTTCAATGCTTTCACACTCATGAAGCCAAAGGAACACGGACACCCTACCCAGTGCACCAAACTGCATGAAAGCTCATAGCAAGAAGTGGATACGCAGCCACATTTTAAAGACCTGCCAAGAAAAGCAGGGGAAGGGGAAACAGGACTGTATTTTGCAGACACTTTCAAACCACCAACTTTTTTTTGATCATCAGAATCTTTAATTAAAATCCCTGCAAATTCTCAAGAGCTGGATTCAATATCCCCCTGGAATCTTGCTGCCCCTCCAAGTTCTCATGATCCTGGGACACCACTTAAGTGATGAGGAAATATATGACTGATTATCCATAATCTCATGCTGCTGGCAGTTCCAGAGATTGCTTTTCTCTGCATAATAATATTCCTTTAGGTTAGCTGAATCAAATCAAGACTTATTTTGATACAGCATTACAATGACGCTCTCTGCATCACTAGAAACCTCTATTATAGCTTACTTTTGCAAGAAACATTATTTTACATACCATATCTATTCCTCAAAGTTATTATTTAAGATTGAGAACTGCCTTTGTCAATTGACTTCATACCCTGGCTCAAGGACATCACCTGCAGTGTAATGTATTAAAAATTACTTTTCCTAAGTAATTTGTTATGTCTCTTTTTTCATTCAAAACAATAGAAGTCAGCCTATGCAAATGTGCAAGCAGAGGGTGACACAGTAACACAGGAAAAATAGCAGATTTTCAGTTATTTTCTTCTTTCCAACACACAATTTCCTGATACATTCAGCTCCTGCTTGGCAAATATCTACTGTTGGTTTTGTGTATGCAACAGAGCAGCAGGGTTAGTTATTAAGATAAACAACAGTAATATAAGTTGAAAATTCTCCTTGAAATACTGTGTGTATCCAATGCATTTTTGAATTTGACAGGTAGTCTTAAGAGTTTTAACATAAATATGAAATTAATAATCTGACAGTAAAATGTTTGGGGCTGAAAGCGTCTGTTAGATGCTATCTGAAAAATGTGCGTAGGCGACAGACAAACGGAGGCTTCTTCATACAGGGAGGAAAGGGCTGGTGTTTATTCTCTCTGTATTGTTAATAGCCTCTTGAATTTCAGAATGTTATTGTGGCTGAAATAATGACATTGCTCCTTTGAAAATGCTGACAGTTATAGAAACTGTTGCTATGCAAAGCCCAGAATGAATCAAAAACGCTTGGCAAACTCCTTTTCAGCTTACTTTGTGATTTCCTGGCTGATTTGTAACCTCCCGCTATTTAATCCAACCAAAGCCCATGATTTTCTTTGATTACTACAAATGTAACCCTCTTATGTGTAACAGATTTGTCTGTCTTATGGGAAAAATACTCAAATACAACATTCTTATATGTTGGTTAAGACAACCTCTTCAAATGTACTCAGAAGATAAGTCCTAGTCTGATTGCATCTGACCTTGGAAAATATGGGTGCTACAATGAACCCTCTATAGAAATAACATTTCTGATCACTCAAACTGTGCAGCTGTTGCTTTCTTGGAAGCTACCAGCATAGCCAGTAAAAAGGGAAAACCAGCCATATAGATTATGGATTTGCTATGTAATTGCTGGCTGATATGAGTGATTTTCAAACAAGACTGTAGATGTACATGAAAAGCTCTATAGAACAAGACTGAGAGACTGCAGTAGGGGTTGGAACAGTCATATCAGCTAGTGTACGTAATAGTAGAAGCAAGAAGGCATCAACATAAACTAGCACAGAAGTACAAACCTAAGTTCCCAAGCAAAGTACTCTGACTGTTGGTCTGCACTAAAATCCACACCACTAACTTCTAGCTATTGCTAGCAAGGCTACACAGTGCAGTATGGATGTCAACCAGTGTTACCATTGCAGTGTCACCTTCCCTTTGCTTTGGGGACACAGCTCAAGAATCCACTTGCAAACTTTGCCAGTGCTGCCACAAGAGCTAGGACTAGACAAAAATTTTCATCAGGGTGTTGCTTAGTGCTTTAGGGCAATTCATAAGAATGGCTCTACCTCATCATTCCCTACTGTATCCACATGACAATGAAACAGTGAGAGCTGCCTATATCCCATTAGGGGTTCCCTGGAATGTGGAAACAAAGGAAAAAATGGGAAGTAGAGAACTAATTTGTATATACAGTGAGGGAATGACGCACATTCTGCATTTTTACATTTAATGCTAAACCCAGGCAAATGAAACCCCTTACAGTTTATTACTATAATTATTTAGTGTCAAGAAAATTCTTTAGAATAAGATTAGCACGTTTTTTACATAAGCCTATTTTTATACCAAAAAAGAAAACCACAGCTCCTTAGTCTACTAAGACAGAATCATAGAATCACAGAATAGTTTGGGTTGGAAAGGACCTTAAGATCATTCAGTCCCAACTCCCGTACCATTGGCAGGGACACCTCACACTAAACCACGTCACCCAAGGCTCTGTCCAACATGGCCTTGAACACCACCAGGGATGGAGCATTCACAACTTCCTTGGGCAACCCATT
>JBAFWW010039005.1:9110-20780 GCA_036873685.1 Agapornis canus
CCGGCTGCTACGGCGGCCCGGAGGGGACAACGCCAGAAAGCGATTCGCTCCGGCACCGCGCCCCGTGTTCTGGGAAATGTAGTCCCGATGGGCGGCCGGGCGCCCCGCGGAGGCAGGGCGGCAATATATTCTTAACCGCCTTTTTCTCCTCCGTGCTGCCCTTATTTCGAAGAATGGCGTTAATAGCGAGTGACTCTCATCGCCATGACGTCTAATCCTGCCGTAGAGACCCGCAAACTGTGGCAGAGGGCAACTGGCAACGCAGCCCCGGGCGCGGACGGCGGGGAGGGGCGAGGGAGCCGTGGCAAGAGGCGGAGGGCACGGGTTGATCGAAATCTCGATCCGAGAGCTAGGTTTAAATGGCTTGGACGTGAGAAGGCAGGTGTCTAGCAGCAGTTACATGAGGCTTGGGCAGCCCTGCCCTCTCAGCCCTGAGCAGCTCTCGCCCTGACAGTGCTGAAAACTAAATCCATCCTGAGACTACAGGTGTTCTTTGAAAATACTTATAACGGCTGAAAACAAGAGCAAGACAGCATTTTTCAGGAGTCACCACACTGCGTCTTTTCCAAGGAAAGGACAACACAGTACTTTGAGGGTGATGGCAAGGCCCTCAGCTGGGCGCACAAGCTGACAGCGGGAGCTGCCAGCAGCACTACTCTCCTATTCTCCCGAAGACACAAAATCACTCATATAGGCCCACGTTCCGTGCTACACACGCATTAACACCCGAGGCTTGCTGAAGACAGACAAAACCACCGCTGCCAGCAGGCTTTATTGCAGGGCTAAGTGCTAGCAGTTCGTCAGAGATGGTGCATGGGCACCGAAGCTGCTGTGGGTGCTGGCAACAAGCCCCAGTGCTGCTCGCTGTGCCCCGTGAGCACCCGCTGGTTGCTCAAGCGGCGCTTCCTGTTTCCTTCTGGCTGTTCTGAAACAGCACTGAAACCCTACGCGCAGAGGCTGGAGCTGGGGCTGGTGGGTGAACTCTTGCCACTTTAAGGGAGAGACAACGAAAGAAGCTTGAAGAGGGCAGCACAGAGCAGAGGGGGGTACAGGAGTGAAAGCACAGGAGTGCGCTTTGGGGGACCTGGGAAGGGAACTGGGGCAGAACAACAAGGTTCACCCAGAAAGGAAGGAAATGGTAGGGAAAAAGGAAAGACGTGAAAAGGAAACAGAGCAAACAAGCTCCACGAAAAAGATGAAAAAGAGGGTGACAAAAATGAACACTACGGGCATTTCAAGTTATTTAGGTTTTTTTAATCAACTGATGCCAAAATATTATGTAAAACCACATAGTAATACCTTCAGTATCAGAAGCAAGCATAAAAGTAAATGAGGACTAAACTAGGGAAGGCTATATACAAATGAAAGTTGTGCACATTGTATACAGTAACACAGTATAGAAAAAAAAAACTCTCCCTTCTCCATTCCTGTACACCTATCTAATGCCATTTCTCTTTCCACTAACTTTTTTCTGCATTTCTACCAACTTCTTAGTTATGCTTGATTGCTGCACTTCTCCCCTCCACTTCACTGAATTTTCAGACATCTTGTAAACTAGAGTGTAACCAAAACATAAAAGCACTGAGAAAGTAATTCAGTTAAATAAAACCTGATTATACAGAAAAAGTTTCACAAACTAGTCATTAATGACTAGACTACCAGGGGAGAAGAATCCAGAACAGGTTATAACAATGATTTTCTTAGTTTTACTTGCAAAATTTCTGTGTTCAATTTTGCAGTGAGTTTCCTGAATACTTTCTCTCAAATGTTACACATGTTCAAAACTTCTACAAAATATAGCTTTGTAATGCTGCAAACACTTATTAGAAAAAGATATATTGTAATCAATCTAATTCCCACTACTCATACAAAGAGGAAAAAAAGTTGTAAAGAGGAAGTTACTTGCCTCCTCATTTACAGCATATCAGTTTTACTTCTGTGTGTATCTCCTTTACAAGACATAGAGTATGCACTACTTGTGTCTTCTTCACTTTAATTCTTAAATATTCACTGTGAAAGAAACTTTTCCAGTTTTATGTTAAATATTTCATCCGCACCAAATACAATAGGGCAAAAGAGCATTTTCTTGTCCTCCATTTTGCATAGATACTCAAAGGTTTATATAAGGTCTTACAGGAATAGAGACTCAATGAAAATGACTTTGCAAAAATATTGATCTACAGGTATTTCAGTCAACTATTAATCATATTTGATTCTCTCTACTAGCCTCTGTTATATTTGGGTTGATGTAGAAGTCTTGCAACACGTGGAATTTACAAATTATTAAGAAAAACATCAGAAATGAAACTCAACAGGCCTAGCCACATGGCTTCTCTCTATAAAGCAAAATGTATAGAAGGATCCTTACTGAAGCCCATAAATACAGGAGCAATGTCAAAAATAATCATGTAAGACACGGTTCTGCACTTCTGCCAATAGAAAAGGTGAGGTCTGGCAGCAAACAGACATTGGGAGTCACTGGCTCTGCACTGTAAGGTAGCACAGCCCTTGAGCTCTAAGCTCCAAAATCTGCAGATCAGACTCACCCAGATATGAGGGGAAGCCACATGCTTTTTCAAGTAAGGAAAGCTTCATAAGAGAAGAAAAAAAAAAATGCTTGTGTGCTGTTCCCTTAGTCAGTACAGGTGCAAAGTGCTGAAGTAATTTGACCCTGCAAACTTTAGAGGACTACATATGAGATATATCCACAGAGACTAAAATCTTGCAGGAACCCTAAATACCTAGGAGATTGGACAAAGGACAGAGCACTGCATCACCATTGTCAACCCCTGTCTGGCAGAACAGAAAGAGTACCAACGCATAGCACCCTTTGAGGTGCCCTACACCTACAAAAATGCAGTTTGCAGGTATTTCTCTTTATAGACTCAATTTCCAATGCATTCTTTAAAATTTGTCTTAGAAGAGATAGGGGATTAGATTCTTTGCACCCTTTATTAATTTCAAGCATGAAAATCAATCTGAAATAATGTACACCACAAATAAGGACAACTCATTAAGACAGCATGCTTGTCGATCACCTTGAGAAAGGCTGAAAATTTTCAGCTTTTTTTTCATGCAAGCTGAAATGATCTACAACTTCTGACAATCCCCTTCCCCGTTTCATTTTTAGAAGGAAAAAGTGCATATTCAACACTTGAAATTCCCCATGGTGCATGGTATTTTCTAGCAATTTCCCCTCTTCCCTCTGTCCCCACTATGTTAGTGTGTTGGCACAATGGTAGGATAACAATCACCAGATCTAAGAAAAAAAACAACCAAACCCCCCCCCCAAAAAAAAAAACCCAAAACACTCAAAGGTTTGGAGTAGCTTTTAAAGATAAACAGAACTAGTCAGATAATAGGGCTGGGGTTTTTTTTGTGGATAATTTATAACACAAACTCATAAATACGATCACATTCAATTTCCTAAAAATCTATACAAATACACCACTTCCCTTTTAATGCGTGGATTTCAAGTAATTACACAAAGCTCTATTAGACAGCCTTTCACATACAAATTACACAAAATTACAGACAGATACGCAATAACACATCAGGGATAATTTAATGCTTCTGACTACTTAATGGTCCAAAAATAATAAAAGTAATTCAAAAAAAGCTAGTTTTCAGTTTAATTGTTGGGGTGGAATGTACTGTGGGAGGTGGTTGCCTAGCAGCTGCTTTTGCTTTGCTGGCCTGACTTGCTCGGACTGCAGTTTCTAGACGTGTTTTTAATTCAGGGGCAGCTCCCATTACTGTCTTGAAAGCATGTGGGTAAAGTGGACCAATGTGCATTAGATTCTGAAGTGCAAATTCATGAAGATCCTTAGATGCTGTAGATGCAGAAGCAAAGGCATTTTCATTCAGTAAATAGGAGATCAGAGTGGGAACCAGAAGGGCAAGTAACTGGACTCCTAAAAGGGAAAGAAACAAAAGACAGCAACTGTATCATTAAAGAAAACAAAAAATGGATTTTACCAGTTACTAGACTGATGAAGGTAATTTTGGTTTCAGAACTGACAAGAAACACTGTAATTAAAATATGATCAAATAGAAAAACAACCCTGAAATTTAGATGGCTTCCTGTCCTTTGGACACTCAAGTCTTTCTTACCAGTATTGTGCTTCAGAATTCTATTACTGTTCATCACAGTTGCTTTGTTCCTGACACGCCTTTTAGAGATACCTTTGCACTTTCTGATTGCAGATCACTGATAAGAAACTGTAAGATGTACAGTGCCAATCATATTAAAGGATTTCAAAACACTTTTCAGGCAGACAAACATTAGTCAGTTGAATCAGAATATCATGAGCATAAGAGAACTGTGCAAGTGTTCATGAAAAAAGTATCTGCTATATTACTCCATTCTGGAAGATTCCAATCCAAAAAACAGCACCACAGCTGCAGTCAGCTAGCATGACCTAATGAGGCTGGCCAGTAAAATTCAATTTCTTGGGCTTTCTAGATAAACCTTGTTGAGCTGGTAGAAGCAATACGATAAAATTGACAAGTCCAACAGTGAGAAAAGGTAAATTTAAATGGTGTGAACCAGTTGTTTCCAAACAGAAAAAAACATCACTCACTACTGCAGTTTATGTTTAGGATTTTTTCCTGCAATCACCAGAAATGCAAAGGCTACAGCATATGATACTGCTTGTGCTATACAAGTCCATGTATACAAAAGTTCTAGTACTGAACTAGAAATGTACTGGAATTAGAAACGGACATTGCATACACATGCTCTATTTGTGATTATGCCATCAACTTCTTAACTGCAAGTTTTCTAATGTTCAATACTGTGTTTTATCATTACACATTTCTTTAGAAAACAGAAATACTCACTATTCTGCTCTTCACCAAGGGCTACCAGCGTTTCAAGGACTTTAATTCCTTCCTGGACTGCTAGCAGCTCCAGGTTGTTGTTTGGGCGGCTTCTTTCCACAGCTTTCAATTTCTCAACCATGATAGGGGCCAATGAATGAATATATGGAGTTGACAGAGCACGATTGGTGTGTTGAAACACAGAAAGTAGAAGCTGATAACACTTGGCTTGAACCTAAACAAATCAAGATAAATATATTGTCCTGAAAGTTATTTGTTAACTTGGAATTCTAATAAACTCTGTTACTTATCTATGCAAGATACATGTGATACCAAAAAAAAACAAAAAAAAAAACCACCAACTACTACTAAATGGGAAGGAAACATCCTGAATAAGAGGAAAGCAGCAACACAGGCATCTGCTAAAATAGTATTAGCCCAGTTTTCAATAAAAGGCAGGCCACTTAGAACACACAGGTACTAAATAGCAGTTGCAATATGAATTCAGAGACAATAAATGAATAGTTAATGTCATACAAGTCAGTCACGCAGGCCCACAGATAACTACATCTTTAAGTCTCAGAACCACCAACACTAACAGAAGACGTATCTGCAAAATCATGAAATACTATTCCAATTTCAGAAGGGTAAAACAGCCCATAAAATGACTCAGCTCAAAGTGATCTAATTAACTTGACTATTATTCTAACACTGAGATCACAGTAAGTGATCTTATTACGCTAACATCACTCTAAGGCTGTAGCCAGAAGTGGCAGGCTTATCCATCCTTCTAGGTCTCCATCTTGTGCTGACAGTACCGTAAGAGTATATGTGTAACCATACTGCAAGACAGATCACAGAACCCTCTCCTTATCTTCCTTCTATTCTCTTTTCTCCTCCTCTCTCTCTTATCTGGAAAGCGCAGTTTATAAAGTCAACATTTGGGAAAATGGTGATCTTGTTTAGATGAACTTAAAAATTTTATTTAGGTGTACAAAGAGCTCCCTCCAAAATCCACACAAATAACCCTTTTGGAAATGGAAACCCCCACAATAAATATGAGGATAAAATATTCCACACACTTTCAAACTGCACTGCAAGCCCATTAACTGCTGTTATTAGGCACATGCTGGACAGAAACATTCTAGAGGAATTGTTAGTGAGCACAATGATCTGTGAGGATGATCTGGGGGTGACTGGAAACACAGATCTATAAATAAAAATACTAAATAAAAATGACAGCTAATAAAAACTAATGGTAAGAAAACAAGTGTTACGCAACTCAGGTTACTGTTAATTCACTACTATATGGCAGCAAGTTTTCCATGCAATTCAATTTTTAAGCCCTGAAGTAGTAACACTTCTTCTAATACCTTGTGTATACTAATAGAGCTCCACAGAACAATTTCTTTTAATGCCTTGCTCAGCATCATCTTTGAACTGTTTCAAAAAATTATTATTACTCTCTCTCCCCCTATATTCTGTTCCCTTTCTGTCTACATTCTTTAAACTTTACTCCTTACTAAATACAAAGATTATTAGCCTTTGAAATACAGAATAAAAGTCTCCCTTCTTGCATGCATAATTCAAATAAAAGTTTTACAACTGAACCTGATGGCAAAAATTCATCCAAGTTTCTTTTATCCCATCTGTGTAATAAAAATTTTTGGCATTCACAGAAGCCGACAAAAACTCCTGTGAGGTAAAATCAGGGCCTCTCCAAAGTGTGTAAGGCATGCTCTCATGTAAAACTTATGAATCAGCATTGAGAGACAAGGGTCTCTCCACCAAGTTCCCTTGCGGGAGAAAATGAAGTTCAGCTCACCAGCCTTCTAGTTATTACCATACGTGATACCTGACCTTTCAGACTTTTGCAGTTGGAAATGGTTTAAAAAAACATTCCTGTATTCCTTTTGAGGCAGTGGTGTTTCTTTAGAAGAGTTTTCCCCATCATCAGCTCAATGCTTTTATTACAAACAGGTGTCTAGTTACTGACTGCCACAACGAGTGGTTTATATTTAAAAAAAACCCTAGAACACACACACACACACACACACATCCCCCCCAAGTATTACAGGGTGTGTGTTTTGCACATCAGCGAAGAGAGGACAAAATCTGGCTGCTCTCAAACCACTCTCTGTGAATTACAGAAAAGTGGGGAGTTTCAGCTCATTGACAGCTTTCCAACAGGGTGGTGGGCAAAAACATACCTCTGTCACTGTTCATACATTTATACAGAGCTGCAAGTATGACATAAAAAGCTTCTGCTTAATACAACTGACGTTTCCATGTACACACTAGAATTTTAAGTAGCTTTCCACCCCAAGTCAGGCTATGGAACCAACCAAGTTTCATGTTCACACTGGGAAACAGCAGCCCTGTTGCAAAGAATAATTATCAGTCTAAATAGGATTTTACATGCCTCACAGTAACACTAAACACATCAGCATTTTTTGAGTGTTTTTCTTCTCAGGAATCTCTGCAGCACTCACTTGCAGAAACACTATGGATTTTTCTCTTTAGCTCCCATCTGCAGATTTGTATACCCACTCAAACAAACTGACATGTACATGGCTGGAAGAGTTAAGCTTAACTATACTATGCATTAGGCTGCTTGAACAACATCAGTCTACAGCTACTTAGTTTCTGTCTTCAGTGAGAAAATAGTTCAGAAGGTAATTCATAAAGACAAACCAAAAGGCAGAGGTGAAATCAGAAGACAGATGATTCACAATCTGCAAATGCTCTGATGATGACCACAAAATTACATTTTTGCATTCAAACTGAATTTTTTTATGAATATGTAAAATAAGCACAGGTTTGCACAAAGAAATGTAAAATTTGTGGGCTATAATTTTATCTGCAGAAAAAGTGGTTCAGTTTGTATTACAAGAGATCAGCATTCATGTAGAAATGTCACCACGCTGGTAACTAACCTTTTCTTTTGCTAAAATTTCATATATCAAAGATCTTCTTCCTTCTGAAAAGCTACAAGTCAAGAACCTGGCACAAGGCCATGAACACACATTATCTCAAAGCAGTTGGGTTGCTTTGCTCACTAAAGATTTTGTATGATGCACTGTTGAAAATTCTACTTATTTTGACAAGCAGTATCTGTCTGTGAAGGAAAGGCATCACAAAGCATTCAGGAAATACGGAAATTTATCACAATTAGTTTCTCTCAACTATATATCATTCACATTCCTATAACATGATCTTACCCAAGGATCACAGGAATTTAATGCACTTTTAAATCTGTTCATACATCCATTTTGTAAACACTGCACTCCAATTATTTCAGTGCTTGCTGACCAAAGGAAGAGAGTGATAGCTGTAAGTATGCTTACTTCATCAAGAACAGGCTTAGAGGCTTCTGGAAAGGAAACACACTGTTAGCTTACTCCCAAAAGAGTTTAAAATTATTTAAAAGCCAGTGAACACAGAAACATGCAAAGAGGAAATAAATGTACATGAAAATATTTGCAACTGCATACAAATATGCATCTACTTATTACAGAATTACTTTATTATTGTATTGAGTGACAAAAAGCTGAGCAACTCCTAATAGCTGTTTTAATAAATTCAAACTTTCTGAAACTTGAATATCAAGGAAAAAACATCACCCACGCTTTCTCTAAGCAAGTCATATTTTTTTGTTTTCAATATGTAAACGAGAGGCAAAATGTCTGTCTTATATCCTTTCCTCATTATTTTTTATTATTTTCAGCTGATACAGCATAGTAAGAAACAAATACCTAGCATAGCAACAAATTCTACTTAATGTGAGGTTTCACATAAGGGACTAGCTGACCTGACAGTCATCTGTTACCAGTAAGGAGTAAGGACAGTCCTACTTTAACCCTTCCCTGCTTTTCAAGCAGTCTGTATTTGTTATTGTAAGGTTTTTTCTCCTTGCACAAGCTCTGTCTTCACCAACCTCATTCATGAATTTACATCAACAAGAAAAATATATTCATATAATTATTATTTTTATATATATAGTACTGCTTTTCTGGTTTTGTTGGCCAGATTGGTTACAGATATATAGTCAGCAAAAAGAAAACCAGCATGACTGCCCCTTTCACATGTCAGCTGGTCACTCTGTTGGCTTAGCCATGATGTAAAGCCCCACTTCAAAAATCTTCAAGCATTTTAAGTGACTTTCAAAATTATTTTTTACATCTTAAATTTGCTTAAGTTATATTGAAGTATGAGACAAAACCATATGCAGCAGACCTTGCTTAGATTCTTGTGCCTCACTCCACGGAAGTTTAGAAAGGAAGAGAAAAACATATACTCTTGCAGGGAACTGAAAAAGATTTCTGAATTCTGAAAAAATACCCCAAGCCAGTAATGTTTCTGGAAAGAGAGACTGGGAAATCTGTACTGAAACAAAAGGCTGGAAGACAAGAGCTGATGTGACAAATCACATTAGAAGTTTGACTTGGTTAACACAAATCTACTGATCCTTCCCCTTCAGACATTTTCAGGATCATTTGCAATTACCTACTTGCTCCCTCTCTCTCACATGAGTAACTCCATTCAAGTCTCTCTTCAATCTCCACAAAGGGCTCCTTAGGGATGTAATAGGATGTTTTTTGGCTGAACTACCATTATGCAAATGACAAATTGTTGTGTCTCTCTTTTGCTAACTATGCAGCTGAGACTGTACATCTCTTTTGCTTTTTGAAGGGCAAGGCAAAGCATGAATGTGAAACGAGAGAAGTAGTCTGCAGTTCTCTGAAGAGACACAGTAGACATCCTGCTGGTGGGTAACAGATTTTTTTTGGCAGGGGTAGGATTTTTTTCTCACCACTGAAAGGTTATAACAGTATTGTGAATATCCTGCTCCAGTATGAACCTTGCCACAATTATCCTTTGCTGTCTTCACATTCATTCACTTCAACACTCAGTCTCTCTCATTAAGACCATATGAATCTTGTCAACAAACACTTAAAAGATACACTGATTGCTGTTCTTCCTGAGGCTTAATTCAAGGTGTCAAGTACATGTACAGTACTGAACAATTACAGTTCAATAGAGATCAGTTCCCCTACAAACACTGTTTTGGCAACTACAATCTCCTTTCCTTTAAGCTAGCAGGTCCTTCGTGGAAAGAGGAAAGGAGGGGTGGAAATGATGGCTTGCTCAAGCCTTGCCAACTTGTCTAGACTTGCCAATCGTCACAGAAATAGAGGCACAGTCCCAGAAGTGAAGTGCAATTCAGCTTGGAACTCCTTTAGATTTTACTTGCAAGACATTCAGCAGACTTCAGAAAGACCAACCAGTATCAGAAGGAAGATTTCCAAATTCCAGAAAAAAGTTACTGCTTAAAACTATGAAGATTAGTAAGGTCAGCCTGAACAAAATCTAAAGCAAGAAATAGTCATATCATAATGGAATTCAAAATGGAAAAGCCTGAACTGTTACATAAAAATAACCTAGGGAAAGGATCAGGCTGCAGGATAAGTTTTCTAACAGGATGTTATGATCAACATTGTCAATGAAAACAGATCAACAAGGACAAAACATGGGTGTAAACTTAGGATATGTAACTGTATTATCTGAAAGCCAGTATTGTGCTTGTCTTCAGCAAGTTATGCTCTGTGCACTCAGGTCTTTCTCCCATCTCAATTTTATAAGCAATTCATCACTACTTTTTAATGCATCACCCAACCCTCAGACATGAAGCCTTTTAAATTATAGGCAGATACAGTAGCTGCCTTTTCATCACAGCAAAATCCAGTTCTCTTTAATTTTAACTCTCATGCACTGGGAAACCACTTACCAGGTTGAGAGTATTCCAAGATAGATGCCAGAGTGCTGCGGATAAGACCTGTCCATTGTTTCTGAGTTTCATCAGTCTTGACTGTTGGAAGAGTAACAATAGTTTTTATCCCTTGAAGAGCTGCACTAACTGGAGGTGGGACCTGATTATCTGCTGATTTTACTGCTGTTTCTTTCAACACTCTTGTAATCAGAAACAGGATAGTAGGTAAGATGGTCATACATCCTGAAACAAAACAAAAGACAAAACAAAATAGCTGAAGTTAATTCCAGTAAGTGTGACAGACAACCTCTTTAGCTCTCCCAGTATGGATATATAGTTAAGAGATAAGGTCTGGAAACAGGTATCTAAACCAATTTATAGCACTTTCAAGGTACCTGATGCATGCTACAAGCCCCAGAAGCAAAGGAAGAAAGTTATCATAGAATCACAGACTGGAGTTCCAACCTCTCTGCCACAGGCAAGGACACCTTCCATTAGACTGGGTTGCTCAAAGCCCCATCCAACCTGGCCTTAAACACTGCCAGGCATGGGGCATCCACAGCTTCTTTGGGCAACTTGTGCCAGGGCCTCATTACCCCCACAGCAAAGAACTTCTTCCAGTAAAGGATTTCTTCCTAATAGTTAATCTACATCTGTCCTCTTTCAGTTTAAAGACATTACCCCTTGTCCTATCACTAGACAGATATGGAGAGGGACTGTAAAAAGTCCCTCTCTGTATTTCTTGTAAGCTACTTTCAGGTACCAGAAGGCTGCTTGCCATAAGGTCTCCCTGAAGCCTTTTCTTCTCTCGGTGTCTTACATCCTGTGCAAAAGCCGGAGCCATCTGGCTCTACAAAGGAAACAAAATTATCCTCCAACCTACTGCTTTTCTGAAGAAATCAACACCTGTCCATACATTTTGTGCAGGCAGTTCTGCAGATGCAAGTTAGGCATACTCAAGAAATACTGGTCAAGTGGTCGACAAGCTGGCTTCAGTGTGCGCTTGCAGCCCAGAAAGCAACCGTACCCTGGGCTGCATCAAAAGGAGCGTGACCAGCAGGTCGAAGGAGGTGATCCTG